>CAUYUJ010010779.1:983942-1011442 GCA_963575745.1 Prorocentrum cordatum
AAGTATACCTTGCCACAATACCAGAACTGGAAATACTACACGGGCAACTGAACAATCACAAACACAATGACACCAATTATTACCGCTACTTCGGGACCTTGTCGTTTGCCAGCTCAACCGCTCCATGGGTTGGGAAGGCAAGACAGGACAAGCAAATACGAACTGCAATGCCTTTCACCAAACTCAATACGGTCCGTCGATGACGAGTCGCTCCACGCCGTTGTTGCGTTCCTCGAGGGCCGTGCCAGGCATGCCGTAGCGCTGGTTGACTAGCTCCTGCTTGGCCACCTGGAGCTTCACTGCCAACAATCTCTCCAACTGTACGAAAGCTTTCTTCTGCTTCAGCTTTTCATCGAAGTTGTCCATGACCATGTCCTTTTCCTTGCGCAACTCCTTGCACTGCTTGTCGAGCGTGCTGATCTCAGCCTGGTAACACTCCGACAGGGTCGCAAACTGATCCGAGTATCTCGCGCCGCCCTCCTTCCGCTGGCACTTCCCCTCGCGCTTTGCCCGCTGCAGCTTCATTTCGGCAACTTCCATCTGCATGTTCAGCTCGTGGTACGTGCGCTCGCCATCCTGGGCCTCCGCCTCGAGCTGCTTCACCTCCCCCGCCAGCTTGGAAAGCTCTGCCTCCACGTTTGAGTGCGCGTGGTCGTAGGCCCCCTTCTTCTCGAGGTACTTCACCTCGACCTGCTGGAAGTTCTGGCGCACCGCCCGCAGCGCTTTAATCTGCGGAGCGAGCTTGTTCTTCTTCTCCATGATCTTGCTTTTGATCTGCTGTACAATTTCGGTGATCTGATCCAGAGTCTTGCCTTTTGCTTTATCTACCTCCGACTTGACTACCGAGACCTTCTCCAGCATTGTCTCCGCATCTTTTTGGCCCGCGGGCGTCGGGTCCCGGGCCTGCAGTAGCTGCTCCGTGCGGACGAGCACCGCGACCTCGTGCCGCAACTCGCTGAGCTCGGTCTTCAACTTCTTGAACTTGGCCGACTTGTCCCGGAGAGAAGTGGCGTAGTTCTTGAACTCGTCCTTCTTCATGAACTTGTGGCCTTTCATCTGTTCGTACTCGCGCTCTTTCGCAGACAATTCCTTGCTGAGGCCGTCGCGATCCTCCTCCAAGGCCTTTTTGTCCCTCATGACGACTTCCTTCTTCTTGGCGACTAGATTCGCCTGCTGCTTGTACACGGAAAGTCGCGAGTCCTGGTTGTGCTCCTCGATCTTGCGCTCCAGGGCCTCCTTGTCGTCTCGCATGGACTGGATGTCATGCTCCATCCCGTCGATGTCGGCCTTCGACACGGGCGGCTCGCTGAGGGCCGCGTCGATCTTGCCGAGCTGCTCGTGTTTCTCCTCGATCTCCTTGCGCACGCGGCCGAGCTGGTCCCGGCCCTTCTTCACCTCGCTCCGGAGCATCTTCAGCATCGCATCCGCATTGCCCTCGCCGTCCTGCTGCTGCGCCTCGCGCATCTCGCGCAGCCGCGCCGACCGCTCCACGAACATCTGCTCCGTCGACTCCAGAGCGAAGCGCTGCTCCTGCAGCTTCTCCGCCAGGCGGGCCTCCTCCTCCTGCTCCTTCCGCAGCATGGACGTCACCTGCAGCAGCTGCTTGAAGCCCTCGTCCCTCTCGGTCTTCTGGCGCAGGAGCTGGATCTTCTGCTGCAGCTGCTCGCGCTCCGAGTCGAGCTGCTGGACCTCGGCCTGGAGGTCCTGCGGGTTCAGCCGGCCCTGGCGCTCCTGCTCCACGTGCGAGTGCATGGCCTTGAACTGCGACTGCAGCTCCTTGTAGGACTGGTAGACCTCGAAGACCTGCTCCTCGCGCAGGAACTCCTCGGGGACCTCCAGGTTCACACAGAAGCGGGCGAGGTAGGACCGCTTCCTGAGGGCCTCGAGGTTGCTGAGCAGCCAATACAGTATCGGGTGCACGGTGCCCTTCTCGCCGCTCATGAGCCCCGACTGAAAATCGGTGTCGAAAGGGCACTGGTAGCCCAACGTATGCAGAAACTCGGCGAGCTTCTGGTACGTCTGGTCCAGCGTGTCGCGCCACTCGTAGTCGTGCTTCTTGTCGAGGTAGACGCATACCTTCTTCAGCACATCCAACAGCTCGACGGGCTCCATCTCGTCGAAAGCCAGCAGGGACAGCTGCATCCCGAAGGGATCGGCATTGAGGCGCTCCACGATCTCCTTCAGCTGGGCGGCCATGGCCCTCCCCCACGCGCGTCCGCGCGCCCCTCCAGGGGGGCCGCCGCTCCCGCTCGGATCAGGCGCCCGCGGTGCGCAAAGGGCTGCGCGCGCGCGGAGGGACGACCTGAACCATAGTGGCTGCAGAAACCGCTGCATCCTTCCCCTCGCCCACCTCTCGCCTTCGCTCGGACGTCCATTCCCTGTGTGTGTGTTTTCGGTTTCGTGCGTGGTTTTTTCGCCAAGTGAGCAAGGATGCTCCTCGTTGGCCCTCGCCGAAGGAAAAGTGCACACGTCCGAGCGATGCCAAGTCTCCTTCGCCCACCTCCCCACGTAGATCCTCTATCCCTTCGCATCTGCCCCCGATGGCCGACTCTCTGCCGCTGGCCATGCGCCACATCCCGAACACAGCTGCAGCTGTCCCCGCGGGAGCAAATTCGCTCTCGAGGCCAAGATCCCTCGTTATCCGCAAGTCTTCCCAAGGCTGTACAAGACAAGCGATAGCCACGGCAAGTTCTCCCTCCGATTACGCGGAATGGGGGGTCACCTCAAGAGCAACAGCGAACAGGGCTGCTGGCAAGCTCGCGTAGCAAGTATGATTTCAACATCACTTCCACTGAACCTCCCTTCTCCCATGCACTACGGGCTTCCGCCCAATGCGCCAGCTATGCCATCGCACATTATGCTTGGTCAGTGGACAACTGGTTTCCCAACACATGTTACACCCTCCCATGACTAGTACGCCAGGCAATGAGCGGAATGCGCTCAAAACCCTCCTGGGCGCTTCAGGGATCTGGCGTGTGTTATCACGAACCTTTTTCGTTGCCAAGAGGGCCACGAAACAGGCCAGGAGAGCTCGAGGAGGGCCCCAAGACGGTCTAAGAGGGCTCCAGTCCCCCAAAGATCGCTCCACGAAGCCCGACACCGCACAGCCTTGGCCTTGACCTTGCCTGCGACGTTTTTCAATATCCGTATCCCTCAATTCTCTTGGGATTGACGGCAACGACGACGACGACGAGGAAGAAGACGACGACGACTCAAACGGAAAAGCGTCCCACACACGCGCGAGGGACGGCTGATTTTTTCGGACAGAAGTAAAGGCCATATTCAAGGGCACGTCGACAACGCAGGTCCCCCTTCAATCGAATCGGCAACTCGGAATCGAATCGGCCAACCATCGGACCGAAAGAATCGGGAAACAAAAAACGCGCGCCGCATCGGGCCCGACTGGGAACCCCGCCAAGCCCTCGGCTGGGAGTCGGGATCGCCGCGCCGGAACCGAGACCGAAGTCGGACGTCGCCGAGCGCGTTCCACTGCTCGCAGAGTGCCTACTCGCAAACGTCCGAAACTTGTTTTGGTCTGCGGGTCGGGAGCGGGCCCCTTCCAGTCAAGAGCTAAACGGGGCGCGAGTAGCCCTAATTGGGGAGACAGGGCGCGGGCGGGCGGGGCCTCAGGCGGCCGGGGGGTGCGGAGTGCAGGCGGTGCAAACGTCCGAAACACACACACACACACACACACACACACACACACACACACACACACACACACACACACACACACACACACACACACACACACACACACACGCCTGCTTTGCTATAGCCTATCGTAGATCCCCAGCGAGGGACCCAGGCCACCTGCGAGTAGCTACTTCTGCGAGTCGTGGAGCGCGCTCGTCGAGGAAGGGCGCTGCGCTCCGCTCCAGGCCCTGCAGGGAGCAGGCCGTGCCCTTTGTGGGCCCCGGAAACGGCAGGGCCGTTTTTTCACCGTTTCATCAAAAAAAAGTGTCCCTTGAAAATGGAAACGGCAACAAAAAACGGCGACCGGAAAAACGGCATACACACGCGGCTCCAGGATCGGATCCGGAGCCGGAACCGGTCCAAAAACGGCGACGGAACCAGCAAAAGAACGACGTCGGAACCGGCAACAAAAACGGCAGAGCGGAAGCGGTAGAAAAACGGCCCTGTCGTTTCCAGGGCCCACTGAGGCCGTGCCGGTGCCCGTGCGCGCGCCCCCGACGGGGCCCCCCGACCCTGCGGGCACCGAGGGCTCCCCTCCTGCTCCCAAGGGCCACTGCCGCGGGTGCGCTCCCGCCAGACTTCTGCGGGGCGAGTTTCGGCGTTGGCGACGAGGGCCTCTGCACGAGGCCCGAAGATTGAGCAGGGACCGATCGTCCCGGCATTCCTATAGTCCTACCACGAGATGTTCTTCGAACCCAAAAATGTTGGGGTAACAAAAACAATGTTCTTGGAACGTAGGCCCGATGTGTTAAACCAAGACAATCTCCGCCGGAAATGTTCTAAGAACACTTCGTGGAAACCACAACAGGTTCTTAGAGAATTGTTCGGTGGGGCTATAGGCGAGCCGGGACGCTTCGCCACTGCTTGAAAAGAGGGGGCCACGAGTGAGGGGCAGCGGATCTCCGCCCCCCCCCCAACCCCCGACGTCGTGATCTTTCTCGCGGCGCCGGCTCTCGAAGTCTGGACCCCTTCCCCGGGAGCGGTGCTCCCTCCCGAGTCGCTCTGTGTGACGAGCCCGGGGCCAGAGCGAGGGCTATAGCGACTTTTTGTTTCCATAAAGGCCCCCGGAGTCCGAGAATGGGACGAACAAGCTTCCTGCCGCGACTTTTGCACAAAGCGAGGGGGTCTGCGTCCTCCTCCCCCGAGAGATGGGTGCTGCCTCCGAGATGCGGCGGCGAGCGAGGGGGGGAAGCGGGAAGGGGCGGGCCCTCTCGGAAGGCGCGGAGGCCGCCCCCCGCCTTCCGAGAAGTTTCCGTCAAGCTTTCTCCGAAGGCGCAGAACAAAACCTCCCAGAGGGCGCAAGGGCTTCCGCTTCCGAGCTGTCCCGCCGCCTTCTGAGGAGCCTTCTCTTTCTCACTCCCCCCCCCTTGCTCTCCGCGAAGAGGAGGGAGGCCAGACGCAGGGTGGAGGGGGAGTGAGGGGGAGGGGGCAGGGAGAGGGGAGATGTGGGTACACAGGGAAGGGAAACGAGTGGGAAGGGAACGGTGGTGCCACAGAAAGTATGTGTGAAGGGACGGGGGGGGGACAGGCGAAGCCGCACTCCGCTCCTGGGGAAGACCGGGGAGGAACACAGATGGAGGCCTCCTGGATGGGCTCCGAGTAGATGAGGTCGGAGGACCGCGCCGCATCGGCGATGAACCGCCGATGCGTCGGCGATGCGATGGCACTGCCAGCGATGCTCCAGCGACGTCGGCGCGGAGAACGTTGGGCTCCGCATCGCGCCGCATCGGCGATGCATCGGCGGTGCGGCGCGCGACCCTCCGACCCCATCTACTGAGACCCCACCCAGGAAGCCGAATTAGAACAGAGGCGAAGACAAGAGAGGATGGAGAAGGGAGGTACGGGGCAGTTTTTAATACATAGGATTTTTAAAACATAGGAATTGCATGATTAATGTATGAACGAAATTTATGCACGAACTCATCGTTGTTTTTAATGCTAAGTCCCTGCATTTTTTTTCATACATGATCCGCACGCGGAGCATGTATAAAAAACGGCACTGTAACCTGGGAGCGCTCGCTCCACGCCGAGAGATGGCTCATACCTCGGGTCTCCGGCGGCCGTTCGGGACGATCCGGGCAGCCCCGGAACGGCCTCGGCGAGGCGCAGCTGCTGGCAAGCATCCCGAGGCTGGAAAAAAACCGCCGAGAACCGACGAACACGTCCGAAAACCTCGCACCTCGAACCCGCAACTTTCCCCCTTCGCTCGCCGCCTTCTCACTTCCCTGTCTCGCTCGGCGCCGAGAGATCAGGAAACGAAGGATGACATAAACATGAGAACTCGGAGGTCCGCGCGGATTTCTCGGTTCCGCGCTGGACCCTCCTGGCGGCGCCTCCAGCGCCGCCCCTGGCGCGCCCCGCGCGACAGGGAGGGGGGTCCAGCGCGGATCCGAGAAATCCGCGCGGACCTCCGAGTTGTTATGTTTATGTCATTCGCCGTTCCCCCAGAGATGGCCCCCCCCCTTCGGCTAGGCGTAAGAGTGACCCAGGGCAAGAGTGACCTTTGGTGCGCAGCTTTTGGGGGCGCGAGGGAGCCAAGCCCAGGGGCGCGGGCCGCTTCTATCGCATCGCGCTCGGCGATCGGGGGGGAGCCCGATGAGCCCGCACCAATGGTCACTCCGGCGGAAGGTCACTCTTACGTGTTTTGAACAGGGACCGACCGTCCGGGCATTCCTGTAGTCCTACCACGAAATGTTTTAGAACCAAACATGTTCTAATAACAAAAACAATGTTCTTTGAGCATCAACCCGACGTGTTCAAACAAGACAGGCCCCGCCAGGAATGTTCTAAGAACTTCTCGTGGAAGCCACAGAAAAAAAAAAGGTTCTTCGAACCTTGTGTGGTGGGGCTATGGGCACGCCGGGACGCTTCGCCACTGCTTGACAGGCATGTCTGGGATAGCTGCCACCCGCGAGATGAGCAGGCCGCGCAAGGGAGAGCCCGCGACCCACGGGCGCCGGTCCCCCTTCTCCCGCCGTCGACCCCTCTGCACCAAAACCCCGCTCCCCCAGCTCAGACTGGCGGCTCCTCTCGACCCGGGCTTCTGTGCGGGCGTGACTTCTGTGGGGGGGCGACAGAAGGGGGGGAACCCTGAGATCCTGGCGTCTCGATCTTTGTCGAGCCGGGTTCTTGTTGCCATTTTCTTGCCCCAAGACCCTCACAGATCGATCCGGCTCGAAATATGACGCAAGAAGATGGGGTCTAGGGTTCAGGGCGTGACTTTTAATTGTTGGACGTGAACGACCGGGACATCCTGGCGTCTTGAAGGATTGAGACGAAGGTTATTAAAACATTGTTTGGTAGGGCTATAGGCGAGCCAGGACGCTTCACCACTGCTTGAGTGCAGTCGACCCCTGCGGTGCGGTGACAGACCGTGCGGTGACCTCGGAAACCCAAGAGACCTCACCGCACGGTCCGTCACCGCACGGTCTTGGGACCCCCGAAGCCCCTGTCGCCCGAGACGTCTTCGGAGAGGGGCTCGAGTCACAAAACCGTGCGGTGACCCCGAATCCCCACCGACTCACCGCACGTTGTGGTCACCACCCCGTTTGGGGGCCCCCGTTCGGGCATTGGCAGAACTGGGTTTAGTGGGACCTGGTTTAGTGATTTGTACTCGGGGACGCCCCCCCCGCCCCGTTCCACTAACCGGAACTGCCGTCGCCCGACAAAACACCAGCTGCGGCAGACCTGGTCTAGTGATTCTGGCAAATTTGGGGGCTCCAGGGCCCAACCACTGAACGGGTCCCCTTGTCTGGGCTCCTGGCTACAGGGCATTTTTTTTTATACATCGGATGTTTAAACATATAGGGTTCCTAATACATGATTCATGCATGAATAAGAGTATGCAGGAACTCATTGTTGTTTTTGGTACTGCATCTCTGCATGTTTAGTACATGATCCGCACGCGGGGCATGTATTAAAAACGGCACTGTAACCTGGGAGCGCTCGCTCCACGCCGAGAGATGGCTCATACCTCGGGTCTCCGGCGGCCGTTCGGGACGATCCGGGCAGCCCCGGAACGCCCTCGGCGAGGCGCAGCTGCTGGCAAGCGTCCCGAGGCTGGAAAAAACACCGCCGAGAGCCGACGCACACGTCCGCACACGCCCGAACCGCGGAGCCTGTTGAAAAAACGGCACTGCATACCCGACCAGCATGCCGTCGACCCCCGCCGCCCGCGGGGCCTGGGCCCTCGCCTGGGGACATGTCATGGCCCACGCCATGATATCCACCCCCCCCTAGTCATCACCCCCCTCTTGCCCGCCCCCGAGTCTGGGGTCCTGGCCATACCCGACCCGTGTGCCACCGACCCCCGCCGCCCGCGGGGCCTTGGCCCTCCGCCGGCGCCCGCCGCCGCACCACGGGGTCGCGGGCCCGGGCAGCCGCGGCGGCGCGCTCGGCGCGCAGGGCCTCTGCCGGCCGGGCGCGCGCGGCTCCGGGCTGCGTCTTGGCGCTGGCCAGGCGCGAAGGAGGAGCTCCTCCTGCCCCTCCTCCTGCTCCTGCTCCTGCTCCTGCCCCTCCTCCTCCTCCTCCTCCTCCTCCTCCTCCTCCTCCTCCTCCTCCTCCTGCTCCTCCTCCACCTCCTCCTCCTGCTCTTCGTCCTCCTCCTCCTCCTGCTGTTTTTTTCCTCCTGTTTTTCCTCCTCCTCCTCCTCCTGCTCTTCCTCCTCATCTTCCTCCTTCTCCTGCTCCTCCTGCTCTTCCTCCTCTTGATCCTCCTTCTGCAGACTGGGCACCCCAAGGATCAAAGCACACGTGGTCACCTGTTCTGTCACTTTCGGTGGGGGGGGTGGGAGCCCCAGAGTCGGCGGTCGCCATCACCTGTCTGAAACATGGCCGCAGCATCTTCATCAACGTCGTCATCATCATCATCATCATCATCATCATCATCATCATCATCATCATCATCATCATCATCATCATCATCGTCAACAGCATCAGCAGCATCATCATCATCATCATCATCATCGTCAGCAACATCAGCAGCATCATCACCATCTTGCCGTCGCTCGGACGTCCATTTCCTGTGCATTTGTCAAATTAGGCGTGTTTTGTTGGTCGATGGTCCAGGATGGTCCTCGATGGTCCTCGCCGGAAAAAACACACACGGCCGAGCGATGCCAAGTTATCGGCATCACAATCATCATCGGTATCAGCATCAGCATCCACATCATCATCATAATCAGCATCGTCATCGTCATCATCATCATCGTCATCGTCAGCATCATCATACTATCATTAACATCAGCATCATGATGATGTTGATGATGAGGATGATCATCAGCATCATCGCATTCAACATCATAACCATCATAACCATCATCATCGGCATCATCGTCACTGCCATCTTCATCATGATCATCCTTCTCATCTCAATCTTCATCACCACCCTAATCCTCATCCTCATCCTCATCCCGACTCTCCTCTTCCTCCTCCAATTCATGCTCACCTTCATCCTCGCCCCTCTCATCCTCCTCTTCCTCCTCCGCCTCATCCACCTCCTTATCATCATCAGCAGCAGCAGTATCGTCATCATCATCATCATCATCATCATCATCATCATCATCATCATCCTCATACCCATCTTCATCATGATCCTCCTCGTCCTCCTCATCGACCTCCTCCTCCTCCTCTTTCTCATCGTCATCGTCTTCATCATCAGCACCATGGTAATCATCATACTCATAAACAACACCAGCATCGTCATCATCATCATCGCCATCGTCATCGTCACCGCCATCAACATCATCATAATCCTCATCATCACCATCGTCATCATCAGCATGCGTAACATCATCATTAACATAATCATAATCATCCTCCGCATTATCATCATCATCATCAACATCATCATGATCGCTATCATCATGACCATCATCATACATATCATCATCATCATCGCCATCGTCATCATGATCATACGCATCACGAATCATCATTATAGTCGGCATAATAATCATCATCATCATCGTCATCATCATCATCATCATCATCATCAACATCATCATCATCATCATCATCATCATCACCGGCGTAATCATCATTAGCATCATCATCACCATTGTCGTCATAATCACCATCATCATCATCGGCATCGTCATCGTCATCATCATCCTCCTCTGCATCAACATCACCATGACCATCACCATGATCAGCACGAGCTTCACCATCACCATCACCATCATCGTCATCATCATCATCATCATCATCATCATGATCATCCTGATCACCATCACCATCAACATCATCAACACCATCACCATCATCATCTTTATCATCTTTATCATCTTTATCATCCTCATCATCCTCATCATCATCATCGTCATCTGCCTCCCGCTGCCATTCCTGCTGCTGCTGCTGCTGCTCCTCCTCCTCATCCTCCTCCTCCTCCTCCTCCCCATCCTGCTCCGACGCCTGCTCGTCACTCCTCGAGCTCATCGCCGTCATCCTGCAGTTGGTTTTCCTTCTGCTCAGGATCCGATTCCCCCTCCGCAACTTCCTCCTCTTCTGGGCGCCCTGGCCTGTCCCATGAGCCCTCTCCAGGCACCGTCACCGTGGATACTCCCATGCTCGACGCTGGGCTTCACGAGATTGCTCACTATCCGTTCAGCGCCGCTGAGCGGCGCCTCTTCGACAAAGCTCAAGGTCTGCGCTCATGCCAGCGTCCCACCACCCTCCCTCCCTTCTTGCCCCCTCCTGACGTTAGGTCGGTGCGCGCCGGCGCGCGCACAGATTTCTGCCACCGCTTCGATCGTCGCCGACTTGCCATCGCCGCGTGATCCTGCCGTAGCCCCTTCTTCCCTCCCTTCCATGCCGCCCAAACCTCCCTGCCTCCCTTTGGGAGTCCCGAAACGGTGCGGTGACAGACCGTGCGGTGACCTCGAAATCCCCCCAAGACCTCACCGCACGGTCCGTCACCGCACGGTCTTGGGACCCCCGAGGCCCCTGTCGCCCGCGACGTCTTCGGAGAACGACCCGAGTCCCCCAAACAGTGCGGTGACCCCGCATCCCCACCGACTCACCGCACGGTGTGGTCACCACACCTTTTGGGGGCCCCCGATCCCTGCCTCGGGAGCGGCAAAGAGGAGGGTGTCCAAGAGGGGGGGGTGCAAAACATGACCGGCGGCATGTGCGCGGCCCAGCGGGGGGGCCAGGGACGTAATGAAACAAGAAGAGGCGCCAGGAAATCTGGGGAGATATCATGGCACCCGCCATGATATCCACCCCCCCCTAGTCATCACCCCCCTCTTTTCCGCCCCCGACTTTTGGGGGCCCCCGATCCCTGCCCCTCCCTCCCCTCCCCCCCCCCCGGGGAGGGCGCGCCGCCTCCTCGCGCGCGCGCTTGTCCTGCAGACTCTGGCGCAGCCCCACGACGCGGCGCCAGGTGGCCGCCTGCCGTCCCCGTTGAGGGGGGGGGGAGGCACCTCCTCCTCTTGCAGCCTTCTCTCCTCTTCCTCCTCCTCCCTCCCTCCTCCTCCCTCCTCCCTCCTCCTCCCTCCTCCCTCCTCCTCCCTCCCTCCTCCCTCCTCCCTCCCTCCTCCCTCCTCCCTCCTCCCTCCTCCAAATCATCCTCCTCTTCCTCCCCCTCCTCCTCCTCCTCTTTATCCGCCTCCTCTTCCTGATCCCCTACCTCCTCCTCTACCCTCGGGAGGCCGATATTAAGACGAGGCCAGGACAAGGACATGATCGGAGAGGGACACATCGGGGCGCCGCGGCCCTTCCGGGGCGCTGCCGAGCGCTCCGAGAGCGCACCGCAACGCTCCGGGAGGATCTGTCCCAGTCCTGGGCCCGCCCGAGAATGCCTCCGCTCTGCACTGGGGGGAACGATACAGAACTGGCTCAGGTTGGGAGGAACACTGACCTGGATTCGGCGACAGATTCAAGGGGCCCAAGGACACACATATAAACACACACATACAAAGATTCCCCATATTTTCCAATATGTTCTGGGTTTTTGTCTTCCCGCCCAATTCCCATATTTTCCTATATTTCTTTGGGATCGACGATTGATTGTGTCTGTGTGTTTTTCCCACCTGACAGATCGCCAACAGATCGGCGATTGGCCCTCGATGGTTGACGACTCCGCACGCTCCTGGGCGGGGCGGGCTATCAGCAAACTGTCGGCGATGAGTGGGCGACTGGGAGTCAATGCATCCCACTGGGCCTCGGATCAAGCGGGATTAAGCGGGACTAAGCGGGATTTCGGACCAGGGCTAAATCAGAAATTGACCTCCCAGGAGATGCATCCGGGCCTGGAATGGCGCTCTGGCGCAGCATCCCCGCCCGGCACGCCTGCTGCTGCTGCGCACCCGCTCCACCGCTCCGCCCCGCGCACGGATCGCGTGCGCTCGTCAGCGCCCGGCGCTGCCACGCCCCGCTGGCGCGTGTGGCCGCGAGGCCCAGGAGGCAGGGCCTGCTCCCTGGCCATCGCTCGGACGTCCATTTCCTGTGCTTCTTTCGGTTTCGTGCGTGTTTTTTTCGCCAAATGATCAAGGATGCTGCTCGATGGTCCTCGCCAAAAGAAAATTGCACACGTCCGAGCGAGCTCGGTGGGCGCCTGCTCGCCACTCCGGGCTGCGCGCGTGCACCTCGAATCGCTCCCCATCTGCGCCGCGCGGAGCTGTCAGGAGGCAGCGTCCAGGGGCGGACAGCCTCGGGAGAGGAAGCCTCGACCTGGGATCGGCGATGCACCGCCGACAGATCGTCGCTGGGGCTTCGATGGCGAAGACCAACTGAATAATCAAACAAGGGCCCCTTAGGAGGCAACTACTGGGAGGTTTTCGTCGGAAAGACTAAGGAGGATTAGGCCCCATTTGGGAGCTGTTACGCCGGAGTGGGTCTCGGACTACGCAGGATGAAGCCGGATTGAGCGGGATTCAGCGGGATTGAACCAGATTAAGCGGGATTATGCCGGACTTCGGACCAGGGCAACACCAGAATTTGACCTCCCAGGAGTTGCATCCGAAGAGATGGAGGAGGGGGCCAGGCAGAGGCGGCCCGACAGCAAATGTTGTCCCAAACCAACATCTGCCACTGTTGGGCAGGCGGGCTTCTTGTCTCACATGGGCAACGTCCGCGTCGCAACGCGCAGCGATCCATGTTCAAAATGCGCATGGCATGCTGTCTGTCTTTGCGCCCGTCCTCTCAGTACCCATTTCGACCGTCCTGGAACTTCAAGAGAAGGTGTGTGTGAAGCAAGGCGGACGGAGGGAGGATGCGGAATAGACATAGCAACAATAACAACAACAAGCAGCCGCACGCAAATGCCAGCCTCCCGCCCTTGCCGCCCCCTCCCTTGCTCAACGGCGAGTCCGGGGGAGGAGTGAGAAGAGGCGGGCCTTCTCAGAAGGCTCGGAGGCCCCCCGGCACTCTGAGAAATGCCCTGGGCTCCCCCGAAAGGCACGGGAAATCTCAAGGAGGGCGCGAAGGCTTCTGAGAAGTCCCGCCGCCTTCCGAAAAAAAGGCCGTCTCCTTCGCATGTGTTCCCCCGCGCTCGCCGCCGACGTCCCTCGCACCCCCCATTGTTGGACGCCCGAGTTATCCGGGGTAACTCGGGTCCGGGGTAACTCGGGCTTGGGTTCCCGAAAAACGAACCCGAGTTAACCCTGACCCGAGTTACCCCTGATGATTCGGGGCTCTGGACGCCCGAAATATCCGGGGTAACTCGGGTCCGGGATAACTCGGGTTCGGACTCCCGAAAAACGAACCCGAGTTAGCCCTGACCCGAATTACCCCTGATGATTCGGGGCTCTGACATTGCTCGACGCCCGAGACGACTACGACGAGAACCCGCCGGAAGCGGAAGGGCCAAAGATCGACTCGCCCATGCACCTGGAGCCCCTGCCGCTCGGGCCCCCGCCGGCTCTCGGGATGGGCCGCGCCGCCGCGCCGCGGCCGGACTGCGTGAGACGGCGACGACGACGACGACGACGACGACGACGACGACGTCAAGGCAAGCGGCACGATGGCCTCACGAGGGGGCCTCGGAGCGACGCGGAGCTACACTGCGGTCGAGGGAGCGGGGCCACATCGCGCGGAGAGAGTCTTCCTCGCAGGGCGGAGGGCCAGGCCTCTGCAGGCCCAGCAGAAAAACCACACACCCCTCTCGGAGCCCGAAGTGCGCCCGCCGCATGCCCGTCACGCCTGTGGGGGAGAGAGAGAGAGAGAGAGAGAGAACAAAAAAACAAAAAAAACGCACATTTTTATCAGAGTGGAGGGGTCGAACTGTCATTCCTTGTCCCTCGGCGCGTGGCTGAATAAGAAATTCGTGGTGGGAATTCTGCTTGTTGTTGTTTTTGTTGTTGTTATTGTTTGCTGTTGTTGTTGTTGTTGCTGTTGTTGTTGCTGTTGTTGTTGTTGTTGGTAAATTCTCACTCCTGAAGAATAACTATTGTTGATCCCCCCCACCGGTGCATACTGTTGTTCTCAATCAAAGTGTGCTCCTCAACGCTCGCAACCTGCTTTTTTGACATGGAAAGTCGTGATGCGCAAACTGGGCCCCTGGCCCCGGGTTACAACAACAACAACGGCTCCCGCCTGAGACTTCCTTACAATTTAGCCAGGACCCCCGCTCCCGCCCGAACTTCCTCGCATTTTATTCAGGAATCGCGCTCTCGCTTGGGACTTCCTTACAATTTATTCAAGAATCGCTCTCCTGGTGCTCTGGAGTCGCGCTCTCGCTGGAGACTTGCTTGCAACTTACTGAAGAATGGCCTTGCGTTGGGATTTCCTGCGATTTGCCCAAGCGCCGCGCTCCCGACACCCAGGCACCCAGGAGTCGCGCCCGTTGTGGCCCCGCTGTCGCCATTTGTGTCCCCCTCACTGTCCTACGTGGCCCAGTTGCTACCCTCAGTGGCCCCATAGTTGCCGTCTGTGGCCCCGCATTATCTGCACTTTCGTTCGCGCTCTCCGTGGCCCCATACGCATTCCCTTCGTGTCCCCGCTGTCGCCCTTCGTGGCCTACTTCGTGCCCTTTGTGGCCCTGCTGTCGTTCTCTCTCGCTCTCGCTTTCCTTCGTCGTCGCCGTCGTCGTCGCGGTCGTCTTCGACGTCGTCGTCGTCGTCGTCGTCGTGGTCGGTCCACGCACCCAAGGACAATGAATGACCGTTCGGACCCCTCACTCTTGGGGAAGAGGGGGGGAACGAACATCTGACTCAATCGATCTCACTATCGATCTCACTAAACGGAACACCACGGGACACCACGGGACACTTGTCGATCTCACTATGGATTTCACTGAACGGGACACAACGGGACAACACGGCCACCACGGGACACCACGGGACACCGCGGGACACCTCTCGATCTCACTATCGGTCTCACTATCGATCTCACTCAGCGGGACACCGTAGGACACCACGGGACACCTCGGGACACCACATCGATCTCACTATCGATCTCACGATAGATCTCTCACGATCGAACTCACTCAACGGGACACCACGGGACGCTTCGGGACACCTGTTGATCTCACTATCGATCTCACGATCGATCTCTCTCAGCGGGACACCACGCGACACCACGGGACACCTCGGGTCACCACATCGATCTCAGTATCGATCTCAGTATCGATCTCAGTATCGATCTCACGCTCAATATCCCTCAACAGGACACCACGGGACACCACGGGACACCAGCGGGACACCGGCGGGACACCGCGCGGCACCGGCCGCCGGAGGAGCAACATTTGGTCCGGCCGCGGGTCAGCCACAGGAGGATTTCCTCTCGCCCGCACACGTAGCTTCGCCTCGCCCGCACGCACGCACGGCACGCACGACACGAACCCGAAACCGAAATCGATTCCCGGTAGGGGGGGTCTCCGTTTCACGTCGGATTCACCACCCAACCTCCGATGTGTATATATATAGATAGATATAGATATACATATACATATACATATACACGTAGCACCCCGCAAATGCGGATAAGAGTGAGGCGGCGGCGGGGACGTCGGCAGCTTTCGAGACTCTTGAGAAGCCCGCCGCAGGCGCCAAAGTTTCACAAATTATACATCGAGCCCGCCGCAGGCGCCGATTCTTTCGTTAAACCAATGTGGGTAGGTCGCGGGTCGGTCGCGGGTGGGTCGCAAATGGGTCGCGGGTGGGTCGCGGGGTGGGTCGCGGGGAGCGTCGCGGGTGGGTCGCTGTTGGGTCGCGCGTGTAGAGGGCAGAAATCCAACCCATAATAGTCACCCCGACAAGCGAAGCCGTTTAGCAAACGCACACGAGGAAAGAATCGAACAGGGCAGGGCTGTTTAGTCAACGCCCTGGGACGTTTTAGTAATCGTCAAATGTCGGGTCCGCTGGTTTTTCCTCTCTTGAGGGTGCCTCGCAGGATGGGTCGCGGGTGGGTCGCGGGGTGGTTCGCGGGTGGGTCGCGGATGCGTCGCGGATGGGTCTCAGGGTGGGTCGCGGGTGGGTCGCGGGGTGGGTCGCGGGTGGGTCGCGGGTTGGGTCGCGGGTGGATCGCGGGTTGGGTCGCGGGGTGGGTCGCGGGATTGGTCGCGGGATGGGTCGCGGGATGGGTCGCGGGGTGGGTCGCGGGGTTGGTTGCGGGATGGGTCGCGGGGTGGGTCCCAGGTGGGTCGCGGGTGGGACGGCGACAACAAACAACAACAACAACAACAACAACAACAACAACAACAACAGCAACAAGAACAACAACAACAACAGCAACAACAACCACAACAACAACAACAACAACACCAACAACAACAACAGCAACATCAACAACAAGGAGACAAATGCCAATAACAACAACAATTACAACAACAATACAACAAGCAAATTTCTCACCAAGGATTCCTTATTCAGCCACGCGCCCAGGGACAATGAATGACCGTGCGGCCGCCTCAGTCTGATATGTGATATAGGATAGATATTTGTGTGCATACACATATCTATATGTGAATGCATATATATATATATGTATATACGCATCTATGTACAAATACCTATGTATATATAAATATGTGTAGATGTATGTTTGTGTATACAAATATATTCACCTATATGCATACGTATACATGAACATATGCGCCCGTGTGTGAGCGAACACGAGAAAGCATTCTCAGAAGGCGGCGGTCTTCTCAGAAGCCCTCACGCCTGCTGGGGGGTGTCTGCGTTTTCGGAGAAAGCTCAGGCAACTTCTATTGAAGGCCGGGGGACTTTCGAGCTTTCTGAAAAAGGCGCGCCCACTCTCACTTCCCCCCCCCGAGCGCGCCGCTTGTGAAAGAGAAACATACTCGGCCATCTCTTCTATTTGTATGCAGGGAATCGCACCACACGATGCGTGCGCCTACGCGGAAGAAGCGGTGCGGAACGACGCAGAAGGATTGATGAAAAAAACCAGGAGGAGGCCGACGCCATGGAAAGGGATGGCGGAAGACAAGTGACGGGAAAACGAAGGAGGGGGGCATCCTTCCATGATAAGGGGAGAAGACGACGGAGGCGGGGAAGGTCGCGACGACGACGACGACGACCGAGGAGGACGAGCGAATCATATGGGGACAACAATTATCGAGACCGCCACTCCCGAGACCCCTCCTGGGGTGCGCTCTGACCAGCATGTCGAGGCGAATCCAGCCCACCACGAATCCCAGAAGTCCGCGCGGACATGCGACAATGAATGCGAACGCAATTTCGCACGACTCGATATCCTCATCATCGGATGATTCCCGTAACCTCGTCTCTATCAGGGACGCGTCGTAACCGAAACTTTGCCCAAACGTTGTCCGAATGCGACCGGAACTGGCGCCCGAAATTGTCCGACCGCGCCCGGGTTCGAAACCAAAACGACCTTCAACCTGGCCCGCTATTTCGGCCAATCGACGTGTTCTGTCACAGCTTCGGGCACGCATTCGGCCACCGACTTTCTTCGCTCACCTGCATGTTCGGCTGATAGAGGCGGGCCGCCATGAGCAGAAAACCGCCCCCGTCAGCGCCGGAAGGTCCAGCGCCGCCGCGGTCGCATCGGGCACCGTGGAATAGCACGTCATCGCCACGAAGAGCAGCAGCGTGGCCGGCGACGCGAGGACGCTGGTGGCGGAGAGGCTGAGCCTGAAGGGAACACAATTGCCCAAACATACGCCACCAACTGGACATCGCTCGGACGCCCCTTCCCCGTGCATGATTCGGTGTACTTGTGTGTTAGATAATCAAGTATAGGAAGGCACCAACTATACACCAACACCGACACCGATCCTGGCCAGGATCACCCTGGGCCCGGTGTATACGCCCTCCTGCCTTGCGCAAGAAGGCATATACACCGATCCTGGGCCCAGGGTGATCCTTGGCCAGGATCGGTGTTGGTGTATAGTTGGTGCCCTCCGAACGGATGCTCCTCGATGGCTTTCGCCGAGAAAAAAAAAAGAACACGTCCGAGCGATGGCAAGCCCTTTGTGGGCCCCGGAAACGGCAGGGCCGTTTTTGCACCGCTTCCCAAAAAAATGTCCCTTGAAAGTGGAAACGGCAAAAAAAAGGCGACCGGAAACGGCAAAAAAACGGCTCCCAAATTGGAGCTGGAGCCGGGACCGGTCAAAAAACGGCGACGGAGCCGGTCAAAAAACGGCGTCGGAACCGGCAACAAAAACGGCAAAGCGGAACCGGCAAAAAAACAGCCCTGTCGTTGCCAGGGCCGCACGAAGGGCAAGCCAACAGGGGCTGGGACGTTCACAGAAACACGAGCTGTCGGAGGTCCGTGCTAAGCTTCTAGGATCGGCGGCGCAGGGCCCCCTTCCCTGGCGCGCGGGGCGCGCCAGAGGCCAGGCCGAAGGCCCCCCCGACGCAACACCAAGGGAAATCCGCGAGGAGGTCCGGAAGTGGGTGTGTGCCCTGTTTTTTGTCGTTTCCTCCTTCCTGCCCCCTCCACCGTCCCTCACCTCGTCAATTCCTCACATCCTCCTTCCCCCCCCCCCCCTCCCTCACTTTCCCCCCCCCCCCTCCCTCACTTCCCCCACCCCCCTCCCACATCCCTCACGTCCTCCTTGCCCCCTCTCCCCTCCTCCACTCCATCCTTACCCCCCTCCTCCCCTCTTCACTTCCTCCTTCGCTTCCAGCCACCCAGCCAGCTGCAAAGGACTCATCTACACCAGCACTACGGCAACATGTTTGCAACGCTGCGCTCTCCCCTCCTTCAGGCTTTGCAGTCCATTCAAAGGCTGATCAACACTCTAATTCTGCGCGCTGCTGGCTACGCCGCGGTAGGGACGACCATGTCGGTGGCGAGATACGCGGCGGGTGTGTTCTCAGGCCTCCGCCGTTTTGTTTGTTAGAGAACGTCGAACGCTTCATGATGGCACTTCCTTAATCTGTCGAAGACATCGTGCGACTCCGCGCGCTGCTCTGGGTGGTAAAATTGAAATTGCGCGCGATGAACGTTGGCCACCTCCTCGGTGCGCCTCGTGGAAAGCTGCACCGCCTGTTCGTACTCCTTTGACATCCTGATCTCTCGCCACCTCTCCAGGATCCCGTGGATACCATCGGACGCCGGGATTAAAAAAGGCTTCCGCACAAAAACCATGAAGAGCTGCTTGTTGCCAATGTTGCCTTAAGAATTTGTTGCCTTAGCTGGTATGCCGTCACCCTCCGATTCGCGCGTGTAGAATTTCCAACGCTGCCGTACTCCTCCGTGCCCTGGCCAGCGTCGCCTTTGCCCTTGCCACCTCCTTGATTGTCCTTGCCGTTACCGCCTCCGTGCGCGGGCTTTCCAGCAACACCGTGCTTCTCCATGCCCTTCTTGCCTGTTCCCTTGCAGAACCTGTCCTGGGGCGGGAGGAGGAGGAGGAGGAGGAGGAGGAGTAGAAGAGGAGGAGGAGGAGGAGGAGGAGGAGGGAGGAGGAGGAGGAGGAGAAGAAGAAGAGGAGAGGAGGAGAGAGGAGGAGGAGGAGGACGAGGAGGAGGAGGAGGAGGAGGAGGAGGGGGAGGAGGGGGAGGAGGGAGGAGAGGAGGAGGAGGAGGAGGAGGAGGAGAGGAGGAGGAGGAGAGGAGGAGGAGGAGGAGGAGGAGGAGGAGGAGGCGGAGGAGGAGGAGGAGGAGGAGGAGGAGGAGCAGCAGGAGGAGGAGCAGCAGGAGGATGGGGGGGGAGGGTGGAAGCTCTGAAGGGCATGGGGCCCCACGAGGGCTCCCCCCGGGCGGGAGGCGGGGCAGCCGCGGAGGCCCCCCTCGTCGCGGCCCTGCCCCCGAGCGGACGGCCTCCCCTCCTCCCCGGGAGCCGGGCGAGGCTGCTGGCGGAGAGCGCCACGGCGCCGAGGCGGCACGCGGTCCTGGGCAGGGGTGGGCTGCCTGCCCCAGGCATGATCGCGTCGAACATAAAAATCAGGACGGACGGTTTTGGGGTATACTGTTGGCCTCGGGGGGCCCTCGCGGGGCCTCGGGGCCATCAAAAAACGACCCAGGGGGGAACACCGGCCCCAAGGAAAGGGTCGGGACTTCTGGGGACGCCGTGCTGGAAAACTCAGGACGTCGCACGTCTGGGACCAGACAACCCCAGCCTGACCCGAGGACCCGAATTTCGGGTCAGGGGGTGTTCCACACGTGTCTGTTCAAGGCTCCAAGACACCCCCCCCCGCTGGAAACAGAGGGCAAATCGGGGCCTTCGGGTTGGGTTGGGGTGGCTTGGTGGGCGGCGAGGGGTGGGATGGTGCCTGGCCCGCACGTCGCTCTCGAGGCTTTGCTCGTCTCCAGCGGGCGGTGTCAACGCTTCGGCCATCAGAGCCTCGCCGAGACCGCTCTGCGGAACTTCTGCAGACCAGACTGCGCAACGCGAGCGGCGGGTATCCTCGCGCCCTAGCGGGTGGCCTGGACCGTTGTGGGCCCCAGAAACGGCAGGGCCGTTTTTTCACAATTTCAAAAAAAAATCCCTTGAAAATGGAAACGGCAAAAAAACGGCGACCGGAAACAGCCAAAAAATGGCTCCGGGAGTGGAACCGGAGCCGGAGCCGGTCAAAAAACGACAAACCAGAACCGGTAACAAAAAGGGCGTCGGAACCGGCAACCAAAACGGAAAGACCGGAACCGGCAAAAAATCGGCCCTGTCGTCTCCAGGGCCCACGAAGTCCTGGGGGCCTCCTGGGGCCCTCTTGGGGCCCTCTCCTGGGAGCCGTGGGGGCCCTCTTGGGGCCTTCTTGGTGGAGCTCGAGCAAAGAAGGGGAGGGGGGTCTCCTAGGTGGTCCCCCCCGCGAGGCCCAGGCTGCGCCACGCGAGCGGCGGCTATCCTCGCGCCCCAAAGCGGGCGGGGCCTGGGCAGCTCTGCCGAGAAAAAGAGCGCGCGGCGGGCGCGAGGCGGCGGGCGAGGTGTGCACAGCACACGCGGGCGTGAGCGCGGGGGGCGCCGCCGATTGCTGCCGTCCCTGGCATCTCCTTCTCTCTGCCTCTGTCTCTGTCTCTCACTCTCTCTCTCTCTCTGTTTTTTTTACCGTCGGGGTGTTGACCTGAGGAACCCAAAAAATAAGGAGCGAGGCCCCTTTTCTCCAGAAGATAAACTTCGACCTCCCACCGAAAGCCTAAGAAAAACCTGAGGCAAACTGTGAAACAATCAAGGAACACCGAGCCCCCCCCCACGAAAATGGTTCCTTCTTCAGCGCCCCGACTGTATCTCTCTCTCTCTCTCTTTGTGTAAACGTTTCGTTTGCAGGCAGCAAATAGGTGACTAAATTCGTTTCTGCTCTTCTCTCTCATTCACATGTTTATATATACATGTACATGTATACACCTGTCTCTCACTCTGCTTCCACCCCCTCCACACAAAGACGCATGGCGTGTGCTCGAGTGGGGAGGGTACGTGGATCATCGCGCGTGGCGGTAGGATGGGATGAAACCTGTTTGGTGTTTGCCACTTCAGCTGCACTATAAGGATATGTCACTGAACAGCTACGCGAGATGCGGCCATCGACTGGTTAGCGCAGGCATTAACTACTAAACTTCGCAGCCACGCAAACTGTGGTCAATGGGTGTCATTGCCTGCAATGCTCTCTCAGACACGTGGTGCATGTCTCACGTCCTGGTGGCACTCTGACATATGCGGTGGGTAAGTCATCGTCGCATGATGCTTGCCTACCAAGCGCTGGAGCGCCCAACCATCGCGGCGGCCAATCTGTATCACTTCTCGTGTGACCGTTATCGGTCTGTACCTCACGTTTGTTGCTGCGACGTTTTGCTAGACTTTCGTGACTGAGATCGCACGCGCGCCGATGCGAGCCGGGAACAAATCCCCATATCCACCGCCTGGAGAACCGACGTCCTGGGACCCCAGGGGGCAGTGGATATGGACACATTTGGGGCCCTTGGGGCCCGAACATCTCCACAACCACCACCCGACGAGGTCCCCGGAGGGCGATCCTCAGGGCGGCGGTTGTGGAACAATCCCCGCTTCGGCAACGGTCCCAACCGACTTGGTAATGGCGATGCCCCGCTGTGCTGCGCCACAGCAACGCAGCCAACATCGCCTCCCCTTCGTGCGGCAGACGACATGGAAGACAGAGGCAGCCAACACGACGACTGACTGTAAGACAGGCTGGCGCAGTCTCGACTTGGTACTGGTGGAAGAAGAGCACGAGCTTCACAGCCTTCACCACACCCTGGACGAGGCCGCCACTACCTCGCCAAGACTCTATGCAGTCTCCCCTCCTTCGTCCACTCCTCTCCTGGTCGCTGCGGCGAACTGTGGCAGGACTCTGAAACTCCAGGGCTGCGCGCAGAGAGCACAAGCTCCTGAGAGGGTGGTCTGTCAAGGGGTCCACTTCTCGGCGGCGGAGCCATGGGGGGGGAGCAGAGGGGCGGGCCTCCTCGGAAGGCTCAGGAGGCCTCAGTCCTTGAGGCGCGTTCTGATGAAAAGGGGGACCTCGCCATCGCTCGGACGTCCATTCCGTGTGCTTTTTTCGTTCGGTTTCGTGCGTGGCTTGTTCGCCAAAAATGATCAGGGACGCTCCTCGATGGTCCTCGCCGAAGGAAAAAAAAATGGCACGCGTCCGAGCGAGGCCGAGGGACGGGCCTGGGGAGGGAGCACCCCGACACGGGAGCGGCGATGTATCGCCGATGGATCGGCGGCGGGAGCAAAGGATCGCACTTAAGAGATGGCATTCGAGGGTTCAGAGTTTCTGGAGCGGGCCACTCGTCACCCTCAGGGTTTAGCGGTTGTTCTGCGCTCGAACTGGTGGGGTGAAGCCAGATAGGTCGACGTAGTTCGACGCAGTTTGTTCCATACGAACCTAGGTGGATCTGTGAAAGGTCCTTCGCGAGTCGAGGGGCAGATGGGCCCCTGTGGGCGATCCACGGGCGGCGGGGGGTCGATGCGTCCCCCCCCCCCTTGCGCGCTCCACCACTCGCGGAGTGACTGCTCGCGAGGGGCCTGCACCCGCCGGGAGGGGGACACTGCGAGTGGCCACTCTGCGGGCAGTGGCACGCGCTCGGTGACCTACGCCTATCCCCCCACGTCCAAAAAGCACAAGGAGGAGGAGGAGGAGGAGGAGGAGGAGGGGGAGGAGGAGGGGGAGGAGGAGGAGGGGGAGGAGGAGGAGGAGGAGCAGGAGGAGGGGAGGAGGGGGAGGAGGGGGAGGAGGAGGAGGAGGGGGAGGAGGGGGAGGAGGAGGAGGAGGAGCTGGGCCTCCTCCAAAACCACGTCTTGGCCGGCGGCTTCGGCGCGGCCCCGCCGCGCTCCCTCTGGCCAAGGTGGGCTGCGGTGGCGGGCGACTCGGGCACAGAGGGGGGCCGAGCGCAGGCGGGGGAGGGGCGCACGCCGGGGGGCCCCGGGGGCGAGGGAGACGCGCGCAGGACTTACCAGCCTCGAACGTATCCCTATCTCTAAGATTGACACGCCAAAAGGCGATGACAATCTTAGGGATTCGCCCCCAACAAATAAGGGAATCCCAAAGATCAGCATCGTGATGAGGAGGTGCCCAGCATAGGGATAGGGATATGTTCCAGGCTGGTAAGTCAAGCCGGTGGGCGCGAACACCAGCGGCGTGCAGGTACAGCAGTAGAGAAAGCGAGCACGGCACGGGCAACAAATGTTGGTGCTCCGCGCGGATGTCTTGGATCTGCGATGGACCCCCCTTTCCTTGGCGCGCGGAGCGCGCCAGGGGCGGCGCCAGCGCGAATCCAAGAAATCCGCGCGGATGTTCATGCCGCTTTTTCTTTTCCGCAGGCCTTCCCAGAAGACGCCAGGGATTCTCACAAGCCCTCCAGCCTTCTGAGAAGTGCTGTGTCCCGTGGGAAGGCTTGGCAAGATGCTGAGACGGCCCGGAGCCTTCCGAGCCTTCTGGGGAGGCCCGCCCTTATCTCAAATTCCCCCCCCGCGCCGCCAAGATGCATC
Organism: Prorocentrum cordatum; assembly: GCA_963575745.1. NCBI lineage: Eukaryota > Dinophyceae > Prorocentrales > Prorocentraceae > Prorocentrum > Prorocentrum cordatum. Next base: position 1,007,942 of record CAUYUJ010010779.1, read on the forward strand.
GTCGATGCATCCGCGACGTCGGCGCGGAGCAGATCGGGCTCAACATCGAGTGATGGGCAGACTTTCCACCACCAATACCATATGTAGGACGGGCCAGAAGGGAGGATGAGGATTCCTCCTCCTCCTCCTCCTCCTCCCTCTCCTACTTATGGTAGTGGTGGTGAACAATGGGCCCATCATCGAGCAGTATCGCCAATGCATCGGCGACGCGGCGCGCAGGCCTAGGAGCTTGCAGGCGCACCTTGTGCTTCATGGGGAAGCGCAAGTCTGATGCTTCCTTGGCTTCCCTCTGGGGTACGTGAGGACTGTTGCCGCTTGCTGGGCGTGGGTGCAGACGGATTGGGGAGGGAGGTCGTGGGAAACTGCTCATGGGAAAAGAAAGTTATCATCCCACCTGGCCACTTCCAAAGCAAGAGCGTGCGGTCTTCCGTCGTCGCCCGTAAACGGGCAACTCTCCAGACAGCGCCGCGCGAAGCGTACTCAACACCGGGCGCCCTCTCGGGGAGATTAGCCTAACTGCCTCGTGAGAAGCGAGATTACCCAAGTTTGCAAGGAACGCCTCCGGGCAACAATACCCCACTTGTTACCTGGGAACATAAACATCGGAGAGAAGCCCTCTGAATACATCGGCATGGTCAGTCGTCATCGCATCCACCCTGCCCTGTCGTCAAGCGTGCTTACGAACACTCACCTCTAAGCAAGGTCCCACCTGCAACGCGCATCGAACGCATGGTGATTGAAGAGGCATGTGGTGCATATACACACATACTCAAGACCATACACCATACACAAGACTAGACACTGTATGAGACGTGAAATGCCACCTGGAGCGTCTCCGATGCGGCGGCCAGCACCCAAGTTGATACAAAGCATGATTGCGCTTCGCCTGCTGCGTAAAGGCCTGCGTGGTCTAGGCGTCCAGGGAAATGAGTTGGCCGCAGACTTGAGCCAGGCGGGCGGCGGTGACAATGCCGATGACTCGACGACGATTAGGATCAGTGAAAAGCAGATTTGGCAGTGGCCAGCATGTCTGAGTGAAGAGGCCGCACGGTCTTACACCGTCCGCGGGTGTGTGGCTGTACAGTCGAGGCCAGTCCACAAGAAGCCTTCCACAAGAAACCCAACCCTGAGACCCCAGGACGTCCATAGATTTCTGGTGTGGGAACGCCACGCTTTCCATGGCAGCACCCTCGAAACCCAAGAAACCCGGGGCACCCTGGAGGCAAGCAGGGCGCTGCTTGGCATGGCCCCCCCATGGCCGCGGAACTCCGCAGAGCCCGTCCCTGCCCTCGCCCACGGCCGGCCCCGCCCCACGGCCCGCCCGCGGGCACGGCCGCGCGGGTGCCGCGTGCGGCTCCCTGCAGGCGGCCTGGATTGGACAGGACACGCGAGAGGACACGAGACCCGTCCGAGGGCCACATTGCCGCATGCACGTAGAAGGCATGGGTCGCGAAGCAGAGGACGCGAGGGTACTCCTTGGTTCGGCAGGGGCGACCGAGACTCATCAGGGCCGACTGTGATCCCAGACTTCTTGGTGGGAAGCTTTGCGTGCCAGCTCCACGCTGGGGGCCTGCAAGGGCTCGCGCTCCGCGGCCTCGGCAAAGTGGACCCCCGAACACAAAGCCCCCCTCCCAGGGGTAAAACCAATCTCTGGCACGCCCTCCTGCCCTCCTTGTCCTCGGCCTCGTTCGTTCCTCTCCTCCCCCACCCCCCTTATCACCCCGCCCTTCTCCCGAGGTCGGACGCTGCAAAATAATGGAACATCGCCAAAAATCATCACTGAAGCCGTAGATCCGGTCTGTCTGCGGCAGTTCTTGAGCTGGATCGATCTGTGATCTGCGAAAACACCCGATGTCAGAAACATGCGACATCGCGAAGTATCACGACCGAAGCCCTAGACCTCATCTTCCTGCTGCGTTGCTTTGGAACTAATGACCTAATACATATGTGATAGTCCGGGGCGTGAGACCCTTGCGAAAACGCAAGCTGTGACAAATTCCAGCATCGCGACAAATCACGGCTGAAACCCTAGACCCTATCTTTCTGCGGCATCTCTCGGGCAAAATCAACATGTCATGGTCCCGGGGCCAGAATGCCGGCGGAACGTCCAGTGTGAATCAGATTGCAGCATCGCGGCAAATCACGACTGAAACGCTAGACTACAGGCCTCCCAGATGAGGTCCGAGTAGACGGGGGTCAGAGAATCTCGCCGCATCGCCGAAGCATCGACGATGTGTCAGCGACGTCGGCGGTGCATCGGCGACGCCAGCGTGGAAAACGTCGGGCTCCACATCGAGCCGCATCACCGATGCATCGGCGATGCGGCGCCATCCTCCGACCCCGTCTTCTCCGACCGCATCCAGGAGGCCTGGATAGACTCCATCTCTTTCGGCGGCATTTCTCGAGCCGGATTGACCTGTGATGGGCCAGCCCCCCAGCCTGCCCACCGTGGCCGCGCCGCGACCCACTCGCGACCTGCCCCGCGATCCGTCCGCCTTCCACCCGCGAATCGCCGCGCGAGACACCCACCGATGATTATCATCATCATCATCATCATCATCATCATCATCATCATCATCATCATCATCATCATCATCATCAGCATCATCATCATCATCATTATCATCATCCTCATCAGCATCATCAGCATCAGCATCATCAGCATCATCAGCATCAGCATGAGCATCACCAGCATCATCCTGATCAGAATGGCCATCATCATCATCAGCATCAACATCAGCATCAGCATCACATCATCGACATCATCGGCATCAGCATCATCATCACTATAATCTTCATCATCACCACCACCATCATCCACCACCACCGCCACCATCACCACCACAATCACCACCACCATTATCACCATCACAGTCACTATCACCACCACCATCATCATAATCATCGTCATCATCATCATCATCAGCATCATCACCACAACCACCACTATCATCATATTCATACTCCTAATCATAATGATAATCATAATCATCATCATCATCATCATCATCATCATCATCATCATCATCATCATCCGCATCATCATCACTATGACTATTTCCGTGATCTGCATCATCCCCATCCCTTTCCCCACGAAGAACCCCAACAACATACCCAAAGAGCAGCAAAGGCAAAGAGGCACGTCGAATTGGAGAATCACGGCTAAGAACCCCCGAGAAAGAAACAAATACGCCGGGTGGAGGGTGATAGCACGGCCATGTGCACCTTGGCATATATGTATGTGTGGGTGCGTGCGTGCGTGCGTGCGAGAGCGTGTGTGTGTGTGTGTGTGTGCGTGTGTGTGTGTGCGTGCGTGCGTGCGTGCGTGTGTGTGTGTGTGTGTGTGTGTGTGCGTGCGTGCGTGCGTGCGTGCGTGCGTGTGTGTGGGTGCATGCGTGCGTGCGTGTGTGTGTGTGTGTGTGTTTTGGTGCTTTGGTGCGTCGGCGGCCTGGGGCGTCTGCACCTCGCCAGGCCCGTGCGCTGGGCCCTCGAGCGACGTCC
>CAUYUJ010010779.1:1016442-1053942 GCA_963575745.1 Prorocentrum cordatum
GCATCCAATTTCCTTTCTACTCCGCGCCCCTCCGACAATCGCACAAACCATCGGAAAGCTCGGGCAACCAACGAAAAACCACAGGAACGTACGAAAACAAAGAGAATACTGGCAACAAACCGAAAACGCCGACAACACAAACACATATACACACATTCACACACAAACGCACACTTTTTGCGCCGGCCCCGAGGCAAGGGAAATCTGCGCTAGCGGGAAGGCCTAAACGGGGATGCTAGGAGGAGGCGGAGGAGGAGGAGGAGGGCGCGGCCGAAAGAGGGGGCGAGAGAACAAAGCCGCTCAGGGGTACGCTTCACGCCTACACACTATACACAAACATTCACACACGCACACAACCTAAACGCACGTGTTCCTCCGCTGGCTAGGTGCCGTCACCGTAGCAGGAGCTCGGATGGGCCGCGGGGTGGCATGAACTCCGCACGGCTTCGAGGGCGGCTGGCTGCGCTAGGCGAGCTAGCTTACAGGAAGGAAGGCACAACTTAGGGACACACACACACTCCTCCTCCTCCTCCTCCTCCTCCTCCTCCTCCTCCCTCTCCTCCCCCCTCCGCATTTCCGCGTGCGCCATACGAGACGTCGATCACAAAGCACACAACACGAAGACACTCCTGCTTTTTCCCGTCGCGGCCACGCGCGCAACTCACGCGGCGATGCCAGGCTCTCGGCCGGAGAGGGCAGAGTGCGCGGGGGCCCGGCTTAGACACCGAACACGCACACGCGCACAATTACTCTCTCTCTCTCTCACACGCGCACGCACGGACGCACGGACGCACGCACGCACGCACGCACGCACGCACGCACGCACGCACGCACGCACGCACGCACGCACACACACACACACACACACACACACACACACACACACACACACACACACACACGCACACACACGCACACGCATACGCGTACGCACACGCAAGCGCACACGCACACGCACACGCACACGCACACGCACACGCACACGCACACGCGCACGCGCACACACACACACACGCACACACACACGCGCCAAAAAAGCGGACTGCCTTCGATTAGCCTCCTTCCCACCCCCCTCCCGAGACCCCCGACGTCATGAGCTTTGAACATGACGCCGACCCCCAGAGGTCTCGAGTCGTTCCCCCCTGACCAAATTCTCAATCGGACGCCGGGAAAGGGTACGGAATAAATGGGCACCATTCCCAACGACAAATGTTGTCCCAAACCAACAGCGGCCGATGTTGGGCAGGCGGCTTTCTGTCTCAAATGGACACCGTGCGCGGCGACACCGACAGCGAGTCTGGCTCGAAATTCGCAGGAGTCCCGATCTCATCCCGAGCCGTTCTCTGACGGCCGCGAGGGGACCCCAAGGGCCGACCGAGTGGTGAGCAGAAAGGTTCCGTCGTGATTGTTTCCATGATCCGAGGAGGGCCTCCGTCCCTCCGTCCCTCCTTCTGCAGGAGGCTCCGAAAACAGAAAACCTTGAAACTTCTGGGTTGTCGCCTAGGTGTCGCAGCCCCGAGGCGGGGCAGAGAGCAAAACCAGGAGCGTCTCCGAACTGGGCACAAACTTTGAGAACAAAGCTAGGAAGCGAACCAAGGTATGGGCCCTGGGCATGCCATACTATTCTCTTGAACTCCCCGTATGTGGACGCCCGAAATGGGCACGGAAGAGGTTGGCACGATGCCCAACAACAAATGCTGTCCGGAATCGACGGCGGCCGCCGTGGGACAGGCGGCCGTCTGCCCCAAATGGGCACAGCCCGCGGCGGCACCGACCGCGAACCCTGTTGCAAAGTCAGCCCCCCTCCAACGCGGACTCCACCCACGGGTACTTTGGACAGTGGCCCGGCGAAACCAGTCCTCCCCGATGTGTGCAACGCTGCGATGCCAGAAGGAGGCCCCCGAAAGGCCACTTTCGGCAACTTACCCAAATGCGCGTTCGCGAAAACTCGTTATGGTACTGCTGACAAAAGGAACAGGATGTGGTGCCGGTCTCTGTGCCCACTCTTTCTGCACCTTCGGTGGCAACTCATGGGAGCCTCCCAAAGCATCTTGTCGGCTCCTGCGAACCGACGCTGATCGACGCCAAATCGACGCTAATCGATGCTAGTCGACGATAAACCGACGCTCATGAACGCTAACCGACGCTACATCGGCGCTATCTTATCGACTCCCAGACGCTAATCGACGCTAAACATTGAACTACGACGGACACGATGCTCCCATGATCTACCGAACGAACCCTCCTTTAGAGGTGCTGCCGGTCCCTCTGCCCGCTCTCTCCGCACCCCCCCCGATCGCCCCGATCCCCCTCCGCCGCGCGCCCCCGCCGCCGCGGAGGGGCGTCCCGCCGGCCTGCTGCACCTGCGAGGCGAGCTGCTCCTGCTCTCGCTGCACCCACTCCTCGCGGCGCCGCGGCCGGAGAGGCGGCGGCGGCAGGGGGAAAAAACACAAAAACACACACAGAAACACACGTCTGTGGGGCAAACCCAACACAATGTTTGTTGTGTGTGTGTGTTTGTCCACACTGTTTTTGTTGTTGTGTTTTTTTTTTTTCCCACAGTGTGTGTGTCTGTGCGTGTGCGTGTGCGTGTGCGTGTGCGTGTGCGTGTGCGTGTGCGTGTGCGTGTGCGTGAGCGTGGGCGTGGGCGTGGGCGTGGGCGTGGGCGTGCGCGTGCGCGTGCGTGCGTGCGTGCGTGCGTGCGTGCGTGTGTGCGTGTGTGTGTGTTTTTCCCACAGTGTGAGTTTTTGTTTGTGTTTTCTTCCCCACGGGCGGCGGCGGGGGGGCCCGGCAACTCGCGCGCGGCGGCGGCGGCGCTCCGCCCGCGCCCAAAGGGCCATGCGGCTCGGCGGCGAGCGAGCGAGGGCGGCTGGACGCGGCTCTCGGGGCAGCGGTCCGGGGGCGCGGCGGGCCCGGAGGAGCTCCTGGCGCCTCGAGGCTCCCGGCGCGGGCCCGCTCCTCGGCGCGGTGCGCCTCCGACCCAGCAGACTCGCCATCGCTCGGACGTCCACTCCCTGTGTTTTTGTTCGGCCTCGTGCGCGGCTTCTTCGCCAAACGATCAAGGCTGCTCCTCGATGGTCCTCGCCGAGGAAAAAAGCGCACGTGTCCGAGCGAGGCCAAGAGCAGAGGGCCGCGACCGGCGGACCTGGCCGACGAGCGCCGTGGCAGCCACGCGGGCGGCGACGACGCGCCGCGCCAGGAAGAACGGCGTCCTCGTCGTCAGATAGAGGGTGAAAGGGGGCACACGCCCTTACGGATATACAGTCGGGGCGTTGACCTAAGGAACGATAAGTGAGGAACGGGGCCCCTGTTTCCCACAAGTTAAACTCCGATTTCCCATGGAAGACCTCGGGAGAGCCCGAGGCAAACTGTGAAGCAATCAAGGAACCCGGAGCCCCTCCCCCACGAAAAGGGTTCCTTCTTCAGGGCCCCCGACTGCAAATCGAATCGGATCGAGCTGGCCAGCGTCGATGTCGAATCTAAGGGAAAAGGGCCCTGTGGTGTGGCCCGCCCTCCCCGCTCGAGACGCCCCCTGCCCCCATGCCGGGGAGGCGCCGCGGACCTCCTCGCTGCAGCTGTGAAGGGGCCCACGGACCTTTGTGGGCCCCGGGAACGAAGGGCAATTTTTTTCACCGCTTCCAGAAAAATGCCCCTTGAAAATGAAAACGGCAAAAAAACGGCGACCGGAAACGGCAGCAAAAACGGCTCCAGGATTGGAACCGGAGCTGGAACCGGTCAAAAAACGGCGACGGCACCGGTCAAAAAACGGCGTCGAAACCGGCATTAAAACTGCGAAACGGAACCGGTAAAAAACGGCCCTGTCGTTCCCAGGGCCCACTAAGCCACGGACTGCATTTTCATGTCTTCGTGATTTCCGTCCTCCCCTCCACTTCCCAGACGTTCCCAGATGTTCCTGGGAAGCGACGCTCATTGGTGTCTGTGTCTATTAAATCCCCTCCTGAAGGTAGCGCCCTCTGGTAGAGGTGCCGCTTTGCTTCCCTTCGATCTCTCAGTACGGTCGTGAGTCAGAAGAAGAAACAACTGCACAAACAGAAATGTTTGGTGCTCCGCGCGGGTTTCTTGGATCCGCGCTGGACGCCACTCCCTGGCGCGCGGAGCGCGCGAGGGGCGGCTCTGGGGGACCCAGCGCGGATCCAATAAAATCCGCGCGGAGATCTCAAAATGTTATGTTCGCTCGCACTCTGCAACTGTTTGAGAGACAGTGTCGGTTTGCTCTACTTCACCAGAGCTGTAGGCCACCTACGGTGCTGAGCTGCAAATACTTCGACAGGAAACGACCGGGAGCATCTGTCTGCGGTAGCGAGACGTCTGAGATCGGTCTGCTACCAGAGCTGCGACTGAACACCGATCCGCATTCTGCGAAATGTTGAGAGGCGATGCTTATTGTCTCTTCTTCTAACGGGCGAAGAACGGTATAATAAAAACTGTTTCGCCGTCGGGGACACCTGCCCCAGGGCGAATGGAAAATTTCTACCCTTACGGTGGCACCGTAGGGGTATAAACGTTCCAGCCGCCCAGGGGCAGGTGTCCCCGACGGCGAAAAAGTTAATGTTATACCGTTCTTCGCTCGCTGATTCTTAATTGTCTGTTCTCCTTCGATCTCGCAGGGCGGTCGTGAGCGGAGACGGGTGGTGGCGCGTCAGCGCCCGTCGGTCTGCCGGCGTGGGCGACAGCTTTTGTTGCAGTTCGCAGCCCCCCCCTCCCGCAGGGATGGCGAGCTCTGGTCTGAGTCCGCACAGGACGTCGCTCCGCTGACCCCAGAGGCAGGAGGAGGAGGGGGAGGAGGAGGAGGGGGAGGAGGAGGAGGGGGAGGAGGGGAGGAGGAGGAGGAGGAGGAGAGGGAAGGAGGAGGAGGGGGAGGGGAGGAGGAGGGAGGAGGAGGGGGAGGAGGAGGAGGAGGAGGGGGAGGAGGAGGAGGAGGAGGTCGCGGGCCACGTGGGGCCGCTGCGGCCCCACGGCGCGCCCTCGGTCCTGGAAGGGCCCGTGCTCCGTCGCGCTCGTCCTCCCTGGGGGAGGGGGGGGGGGGGCAGCAGAGGGCATGCTTTAGGTCTAGAGGAAAAAGAACTATGCACATGCACCGATTCTGGCCAAGCCCATCCTACCTTGGCCAGGAAGGCATATGCACCGATCCTGGGTCAAAAATGGGCCTTGCCAGGATCGGTGCATGTGCATAATTCTCTTCGCCCGAAGGTCGGGCATGTCCCCCCCCTCACAGGCGGATTTTGGACGACAAATCAACCAAGTATTAAAAACATGCCCCAAAATGATCAAACACAGTAGAGAAAATCGTCCCCGTACTGTTTGACGATTCTGAGTATTCCTCGTGCAGAGGGACGTGCCCGACTTAAGGCATGCCGATGGGGGGAGGGGCGGAGACGAGGTGGGAGGAGGGAGCCAAAGGGAGGTGTGGGGGGAAGGCGGAACCAGGGATGGTGATGAGAGGGAGCTATCATGGCATAACGGAAGTTCTGGTGTGGAAGGAGGGCGGAGGTACGTAGGAGCAGAGAGACGATAGATAAGGCATCTGAAGACGGGGAGCTGAGGATGAGGCGAGCTACGAGGACGATCCGGATCAGGGTGGGGACGAGGACGAGCACGGGAACGCTCATGAGCGGAGGCGGGGATGGAGACCAGGGTGAGCCGATGAGATGGGGGGGGAGGTAGAGAAGTGGGGGGGAGAGAGAGAGAGAGAGAGAGAGATGGACAAACAAAAACAACAACAACAACAATTACTAGCACGTGGGGACACACCGTTCTCACCAGTGCCAGGATTTTCATAGGAGGCGGGCAATACCCCCACTTTGTGGGGGGGCCGGTTCAAACTCTACCAAATTTCCAAACGACTCTTCGCCACCACCCACACCCAGCTTCCCGCCCTATGACGTTCGGACACTTCACTTCGTGGCATGCGGACGACCGTGGCTACTATTCAGGGCCCCGCGGCCGACGACGACGGCGTGCGCGCGCGAAGAAAAAACGAATGTGTCCCGCATGGTATTATTTGACAGGGATGATGGCCCTGGCAGGTGCGCAACCGTTGTTGCAGAAGTTCGAAAAAGTTGCTCGCAAAAGCCCGTTTGACAGAAATGATTAAAAAGTGTTGGGTTTCCTACGAATCCGCAAGAGCGCGCGGGATGAAATTTTGACATTTTTGTTTGAAAAACCATTGGTTTTTTGATGTTGTTATGTTAAAATCGCTACGAAAACTATGGTTTTGGAAGGATTTCGTCTTGCGCGCGCGAATGTCCACTTTACCTGATTTGTTGCAAGGGATTCTTGCAAGTTGGGTTATGTTAGAACAAGAAATGCCCACTTCAGCTTATTTTTTGCAAGGGAAAACCGATCGTAACTACACAACCGGATCCGGACCAACCCGTTTTGCCTGAGACTTCCTCACGAAAATGATGAACATGAGGCTGCGGCCTAGGCGCGGCGGGGGGGCCATGCACCAGGGGTCCCAACAATAATTATTCTTTAGAAGTAATAATGTTCAACAACAACAACAACAACAACGACGACGACGACAACAACAACAACAACAACAACAACAACAACAACAACAAACAACAACAACAACAACAACAATCACTTTACCCGAACGCTCAGTGTTCTCACCAGTGCCAGGGTTTTCATGCGACGCCAGCCAATACCCCCACTTTGTGGGGGGGCAGTGCAAGCTCTACCAAATATCCACACGACTCTTCGCCACCACCCACACCCAGCTTCCCGCCCTATGACGTTCGGACACTTCACTTCGTGGCCTGCGGACGACCGTGGCTACTACACTGGCGTGGAGTACACACCCACAGAAGTTGTTAGGACAGCGCGCGCGGGTAGAAATTTTGAAAAGTCGTGCAGGTGTTTTTCGAGGACCTACGGTGCGATTCGTGTGATTTTATGATGCGCGGTGCTAAAATTCTTAAGAAGCCCAATGGTTTTTGGAGATTTCGGCGTGCGCGCGCGAAGAAAAAACGAATGTGTCCCGCATGGTATTATTTGACAGGGATGATGGCCCTGGCAGGTGCGCAATGGCCCTGGCAGGTGCGCAACCGTTGTCGCAGAAGTTCGAAAAAGTTGCTCGCAAAAGCCCGTTTGACAGAAATGTTTAAAAAGTGTTGGGTTTCCTACGAATCCGCAAGAGCGCGCGGGATGAGATTTTGACAATTTTTTGTTGAAGAACCATTGGTTTTTTGATGTTTTTATGTTAAAATCGCTCCGAACACTAAGCTTTTGGAAGGATTTCGTCTTGCGCGCGCGAATGTCCACTTTACCTTATTTTTTGCAAGGGATTCTTGAAATTTGATTATATTAGAACAAGAAATGTCATTGTATAGTGTTTTTTGCAAGGGAAAACGGATTACAACAAAACAACCTGATCTGGATGACATCGAATTACCTGAGGCTTCCTCACGAAAATGATGAACATGAGGCTGCGGCCTAGGCGCGGCGGGGGGGGCGCGCACCAGGGGGCCCAACAATAATTATTCTTTAGAATTAATAATGTTCAACAACAACAACAACGACAACAACAACAACAACAGCAACTGAACAATAAGGCTCCTTGAACCGGCGGTCGGACTGCTCGAACGAGGCCAGGCGGCGCGAGACGTCCGTGCGGTGGTCGGCCTCTCGATGCCCCCTTTCCACTGCCCTCGCACGTGCCTCCCCGCCTCTCCTCCTCGTTCCCCCCCCCCGAAGCCCTCATGCTCTCGCTCGCTCCGCTCCTAACCTCCCTCCCTGCTCGACATCCGACTGTGCGAGTAGAGAGGGGATCTACGCCATGGTAAGGGATGGGAGGGAGGGGTAGGGTGTCAGATATGACGCGAGCGCACCTAGCTTGCCTCCCTCCACTCTTCCCGTTCCTCCGCCTGCCCCCCGCGCGCTCATCCCCATCCTGCTCCCGTCCTCCTGGCTTTCTCGTGCTCCTCATTGTCGTCGTCTACGTCTCCCTCCTCTTCCCCGCCTCTCTTATTCCTTGCCGGTCGCCAGGAGGGGTTCCCGGGCTCCGCTCACGCGAACCCACTTCGGGTCGCCCGCAGACGGCACTGCGCTCATATCGTGCCCCACCTCCAATAATCCTCCTCTCTCTCTCCTCCTTCATCCCCTTCTCCCCACGCCCTCCTCCTCCCTCTCCTCGACGTCGTTCTTCGTCTTCTTCTCCTCCTCCTCCTCCTCCTCCTCCTCATTCTCCTCCTCCTCCTCATCACTCTCCTCCTCCTCCTCCTCATCCTGCTGCTCCTCCTCATTCTCCTCCTCCTCCTCCTCCTTCTCATCCTCGACCTCCTCCTCTTCCTCCTCCTCCTCCTCCTCCTCCTCCTCCTCATGCCTGGGCCGCTGCACACCCTCAGGCACTACGTCCCGTGCACCACCGAGGAGCGCCCCACGCGCACGCATACATATATATATATATATATATATATATACACACACATGGTGCGCTTGAGATATGATTGCACACACATTTGGGTATATATATGTGCGTATTTATATTTGTTTGTATATACGTTTATACGTACATATGTACATACACACATGTAAATATACACATACACACATATATGTATATATACATATTCATATACATCTACACACATATGTGTATAATATATATATACCTATATGTGTATAAATATATGCATGCATACGTAAATCATGCATTATATGTTTCACAAAACATTGTTTTTTGATCCAAACCATGTTTTTTATCCAAACCATGTTTTTTGATCCAAGCCACTGCGCACACTGGATTTTGATCCAGACCATGTTTTTTGATCCAACGTGCTTGGATCGAAAAACGCGATCCGAGCAACCCCAGGGTGGGAACTCGAAGACCACGAAGTGGCCTACAGTTGGCTCCAGACATTCAAAATGTGGGCCGGGAATGGAGTTCTGGGAACTCGAAGACCAAGAAGTGGCCTACAGTTGGCCCCGGGCATTCAAAATGTGGCCCGGGAATGGAGTTCTGGGAACTCGAAGACCACGAAGTGGCCTACAGTTGGCTCCAGGCATCCAAAATGTGGCCCGGGAATGGAGTTCTGGGAAGTCGAAGAGCACGAAGTGGCCTACAGTTGGCTCCAGGCATCCAAAATGAGGCCCGGGAATGGAGTTCTGGGAAGTCGAAGAGCACGAAGTGGCCTACAGTTGGCTCGGGGCATTCAAAATGTGGCCCGGAAATAAAGTTCTGGGAGGTCGAAGAACACGACGTGTGTCACTGTTTGCTTAAAACGAGCCCGGTTCTCGCCTGTCCGGCTCCCGCCCAGACCCCCCTGGGGAGTCATCAGATGCTCTCTTCTGGCCCCATTAGAAACCTATCAGTCTTCGCTGTTGGGTAATATTCACCGATCGAGCTGAGAATAAGATGGCGAGTCGGAATAAGATCCAAGATTGCCGCAAAAAATGTTAGCCCGGCAAAGCAACCTAACAGCGATGTGTAGGAGCATATCTGGAAGCATTCCCCTTAAGATTCACATGAGAATCCTGTTGTAGAATTCTGCTGTTCTCGCAGTCGTAGTCGCATTCGCGATGGCAGACGCAGTGGCAACGGCAGTCGCAGTCACAGCCTCAGCCTCAGCCTCAGCCTCAGCCTCAGCCTCAGCCTGCCTCAGCCTCAGCCTCAGCCTGCCTTCAGCCTCAGCCTCAGCCTCTGCCTTCAGCCTCCAGCCTCAGCCTCAGCCTGCTCAGCCTCAGCCTCAGCCTGCATCAGCCTCTGCCTGCCTCAGCCTCAGCCTCAGCCTCAGCCTCAGCCTCAGCCTCAGCCTCAGCCTGAGCCTGCTTCACCATCAGCCTCAGTCTGCCTGCAGCCTCGCCTCAGCCTCAGCCTCAGCCTGCCTCAGCCTCAGCCTGCCTCAGCCTCAGCCTCAGCCTCAGCCTGCCTCAGCCTCAGCCTGCCTCAGCCTCAGCCTCAGCCTGCCTCAGCCTCAGCCTCAGCCTGCTTCAGCCTCAACCTCAGTCTGCCTTCAGCCTCGGCCTCAGCCTCAGCCTGCCGCAGCCTCAGCCTGCATCAGCCTCAGCCTTAGCCTCAGCCTCAGCCTGCCTCAGCATCAGCCTGTCTCAGCGTGCCTCAGCGTGCCTCAGCCTGCCTCAGCCTCAGCCTCAGCCTGCTTCAGCCTCAGCCTCAATCTGCCTTCAGCCTCGGCCTGAGCCTCAGCCTGCCTCAGCCTCAACCTGCATCAGCCTCAGCCTCAGCCTCAGCCTGCCTCAGCATCAGCCTGCCGCAGCCTCAGCCTCAGCCTGCCTCAGCCTTGGCCTCAGCCTGCTTCAGACTCAGCATCAGTCTGCCTTCAGCCTCGGCCTCAGCCTCAGCCTGCCTCAGCCTCAGCCTGCATGAGCCTCGGCCTCAGCTTCAGCCTCAGCCTCAGCCTGCCTCACCCTCAGCCTCAGCCTGCCTCAGCCTCAGCCTCAATCTGCCTTCAGCCTCAGCCTCAGTCTGCCTCCAGCCTCGGCCTCAGCCTCAGCCTGCATCAGCCTCAGCCTCAGCCTCAGCCTGCCTCAGCATAAGCCTGTCTCAGCCTGCCTCAGCCTCAGCCTCAGCCTGCTTCAGCCTCAGCCTCAATCTGCCTTCAGCCTCGGCCTCGGCCTCAGCCTGCGTCAGCCTCAACCTGCATCAGCCTCAGCCTCAGCCTCAGCCTGCCTCAGCATCAGCCTGCCTCAGCCTCAGCCTCAGCCTGCCTCAGCCTCAGCCTCACCCTGCTTCAGCCTCAGTCTGGCTTCAGCCTCGGCCTCAACCTCAGGCTGCCTCAGCCTCAGCCTGCATGAGCCTCGGCCTCAGCCTCAGCCTGCCTCAGCATCAGCCTGCCTCAGCCTCAGCCTCAGCCTCAGCCTGCTTCAGCCTCAGCCTCAGTCTGCCTTCAGCCTCGGCCTCAGCGTGCCTCAGCTTCAGCCTGCATCAGCCTCAGCCTCAGCCTCAGCCTGCCTTAGCCTCAGCCTGCCTCAGCCTCAGCCTCAGCCTGCCTCAGCCTCAGCCTCAGCCTGCTTCAGCCTCAGCCTCAGTCTGCCTGCAGCCTCGGCCTCAGCCTCAGCCTGCCTCAGCCTCAGCCTGCCCACGCCTCAGCATCAGCCTGCCTGAGGATTCAAAATGTGGCCCGGGAATGGAGATTTGGGAACTCGAAAGCCCCGAAGTGGCCTACAGTTGGCTCCGGGCATTCAAAATCATGCCCAGGAATGAAGTTCTGGGAACTCGAAGACCACGAAGTGGCCTACAGTTGGCTCCGGGCATTCAAAATGTGGCCCGGGAATGGAGTTCTGGGAACTCGAAGACCACGAAGTGGTCTACAGTTGGCTCCGGGCATTCAAATGTGGCCCGGGAATGGAGTTCTGGGAACTCGAAAACCACGAAGTGGCCTACAGTTGGCTCCGGGCATTCAGCATTCAGAATGTGTCCCGGGAATGGAGTTCTGGGAAGTCGAAGAGCACGAAGTGGCCTACAGTTGGCTCCGGGCATTCAAAATGTGGCCCGGGAGTGGAGTTCTGGGAGGTCGCAGAGCCTTACGAGAACCCTGCGGAACCCAGCCACCGAGTCGAGTGAGAACCACAGGGAACCCCTGGGGGAACCCAAAAATTCAAAGAAAAACTTTATTTTCAAATTCGACCACATTGCGCCTTTCTATACATCGACAAAAGAAGCCCCCAAGAGAACCCTGCAGAACCAAGTCACTGAGTTGACTGAGAACCACAGAGATCTCCTGGGAGAACCCAAAAATTCAAAGAAAAACCTAATTTTCAAATTCGACAGCCTTTCCCCCTTTCTATATATAAAAAAGAGAACTCCCAAGAGAACCCTGCAGAACCCAGCCACTGAGTGCACTGAGAACCACAGAGAACCCCCGGGAGAACCCAGAAATTCAAAGAAAAACATACTTTTTAATTTCGACCGCGTTTCCCCCCTTCTATACATCGAAAAAGGAAAAACCCCAAAAGAACCCTGCAGAACCCAGTCACTGAGTGAACTGAGAACCACAGAGATACCCCGGAAGAACCTAGAAATTCAAAGAAAAACCTACTTTTCAAATTCGACTGTATACATCGAAGAAAGAGAACCCCCAAGAGAACCCTGCAGAACCCAGCCACTGAGTGCACTGAGAACCACAGAGAACCCCCAGGAGAACCCAGAAATTCAAAGAAAAACATAATTTTCAATTTCGACAGCATTTCCCCCCCCCCTTCTATACATGGAAAAAAGATAACCCCCAAGAGAACCCTGCAGAACCCAGCCACTGAGTGCACTGAGAACCACAGAGAACCCCCGGGAGAATCCAGAAATTCAAAGAAAAACTTAATTTTGAAATTCGACCGCATTTTCCCCTTCTATACATCGAAAAGAGAGAACCCCCAAGAGAACCCTGCAGAACCCAGCCACTGAGTGCACTGAGAACCACAGAGAACCCCCAGGAGAACCCAGAAATTCAAAGAATAACATAATTTTCAATTTCGACAGCATTTCCCCCTTCTATAGATGAAATAAAGAAAACCCCCAAAAGAACCCGGCAGAACCCAGCCACTGAGTGCACTGAGAACCACAGAGAACCCCCGGGAGAATCCAGAAATTCAAAGAAAAACATACTTTTCAAATTCGACAGCAGTTCCCCCTTCTATACATCGAAAAAGAGAACGCCCAAGAGAATGCAGAACCCAGCCACTGAGTGCACTGAGAACCACAGAGAACCCCTGGAACAACCCAGATATTCAAAGGAACACATAATTTTCAATTTCGGAATATTTCCACAAGTCTATACATCGAAAAAAAAGAACCCCCAAGAGAACCCTGCAGAACCCAGCCACTAGTGGACTGAGAACCACAGAGAACCACTGGGGGAACCAAGAAATCCCACTAGCCCTCTAGGCGTCGGTGGTTTAGAAGGTTTCCTCTTCCACCCCTCCTCGTTCCCCTGCGGGGAGGGGTTTACCCCTCCCCCTACCCCCTCCCCACTGACATGGACAGGGGGGGCCGCGTCGCTTTAAAGCGTCCAAGATCGACCCCTTGGGAGGGCTAAAATTCGACACCCCTCACGAGGATCATGGCTCCTGAGGGGGGAACCCTAATTGAGGGACCCCCCTTCGTTGATCAATCTCCTCCAAGATGGCTCCAAGAGACGTCTTGGAGCCCCTCTTGGGCCCCGCGCGAAGGCTGGCGGAGCGCCGCCCGCTCGCCCGCAAGGCCCAAGAGCCAACCAAAACGTTCGAAGATACCTCCAAGACCCACCAGGGAGGAGGAAGAGGCGGAGGAGGAGGAGGAGGAGGAGGAGGAGGAGGAGAAGGAGAGGGAGGAGGAGGAGAGGAGGACGAGAAGGCGGAGGAGAAGGAGGAAGAAAGGGAGGAGAACAGCTGCCGATCATCGGCGCTCTTCGTTCGAATGCCTGTTGTAGGATGGGCTGGTGGGGATTCGCGAAGCGTCACCAATTCGCTAATCGACGTGTCAGGGTAGGAGGTCTGTCCACCCCCGACGCTGCTTCTTCTTCATAAGAGGCAGGGCTGCGCGCTCCAGGCGGTCGCTGCTCCCCGCAGCGGCGGCAGCAGGTGGGGGGGACGGCGGCGAGGCGCCGTGGCTGGCGCACCACCCCCCTGGCAGGCCGACCGCCGTCGGCGAGCCCCCGGGGGGGAAAGCGAGAAGGGGCGGGCCCTCTCAGAGATCGGGTGTTGCTAGAAGTGCCCCTGGCCCAAGGTAACCCCCTAGGATTCTCGGGGTGGCCCGAACGGCCTCCAGGGCACCCCTCACGAGGTCCAGAGGGCCCCAGGGGCTCCAGAATGGAGCGGAAAACTGGGGGTGCCTTGGGCCAGGGGCACTTCGAGCAACACCCGAAGAGAAGACAGGCGCGCTCCACTGCGCGCAGGGCAGCTGCTCGCACGTGGCCTGGAGCCGCCGCGGGGGGGGGGGACTCTACGAGCCGCTGCCACGACGATGCGAGCACGTGTGCGTCTCGGGTGCCTGCGAGCGGGCCCTCTGCGAGTGGTGGAGCGCGCTGGGCGACGCAGAGCTCGGAGAGCCTCGGGCCTCCTGGCAGATTCTCGAGCAAAAACTCTCCCCGCAGGCACGGAACACTCAGCAGAAGGTCAGGGGGCTCCTGAGAAGCCACGCGCCTCCGCAGAAGGCGTGCCCCCTGGTTCGCTTCCCCCCTTGGGAGCGCCGCCGACGCCAACAGAAAAACACGCATACCGCATGCCGCAGGGGCCACGCAAACTGCGCGAACGAGGCATCTGGCCAGGATGCCGACCTCGCGGCAAAACGAGGCACCAAAGTGGGAAGACAAGGGCACACGTGCCTATGCTGATGCCTGGTCTGGTACATGAGTCTGGTACCGCTAGTCTGGTACATGAGTCTGGTACCGCTAGTCTGGTACCGCTAGTCTGGTACATTTGTCTGGCACATTAGGCTGGTACATTAGTCTGGCACATTAGTCTGGTACATTAGTCTGGTACATTAGTCTGGTACATTAGTCTGGTACATCAGTGTGGTGCATTAGCCTGGTACATCAGTCTGGTACATTAGCTTGGTACATCAGTCTGGTACATTAGTCTGGTACCAAGCTTACGGTTAAGAACCCACTGCTTACGGTTAAGACCTCCTCTTCCTCGAAAGTGGCGACAGTTTCGCAGATCGCAGCACCCCAGGGACGGCGAGGTCTCGCTCAGGTCCGCGCGGTGCCTCACTCCGCTGGACCCACCAGCAGCCCTCGAAAGTGGCGACAATTTCGCAGATCGCAGCACCCCTGGAACGGCGAGGTCTCGCTCAGGTCCGCGCGGTGCCTCACTCCGCTGCACCCCCCAGCAGCCCTCGAAAGTGGCGACAATTTCGCAGATCGCAGCACCCCTGGAACGGCGAGGTCTCGCTCAGGTCCGCGCGGTGCCTCACTCCGCTGCACCCACCAGCAGCCCTCGAAAGTGGCGACAGTTTCGCAGATCGCAGCCCCCATCGTCGGCGAAGAGAGGGCAGGAGGAGGCGGGAGGCGGGAGGAGGAGGAGGAGGAGGAGGAGGAGGAGGAGGAGGGACGCGACCACAGTGCTCTATTCAAAACGAATACCCAACCAAGGAGGGTTGGGAAAAAGCGATTATACGTCATGTGTTTGAGCTGCTGTGTTTCTACAGTCGGGCCGCTGAAAGAAGGAACGTTAAATAAGAGACGAAGCCCCTTCTTGGCCCTGTGAGCGCCTCCGTGCCCCAGGAGGGCAAGAGGAACCACACTGGAGGAACCTAAGGAACATCGAGCCCCTTCCGAACCCAAACTGTTCCTTAGTTTAGCGTCTCGACTGTATATCGTGCGCGCACCAGGGCGCCCCTGCGGGGTCTGCAGGCCTCACCTGGGCCCAAGTCGCCACGGCGGTGCCCCACGAGCGGGCGAAGAACGGGCGCAATGCCCCAAGAGCGCGGATCAATGCGCGTCAGGCCTCAGGATCTGGCCCTTGCAGGGCCGCGACGAGCCCGCCGAAGGGGACCGACCTGAGGTCCAGAGCTGAGATCCCGACCTGAAAACCGGACCTGGGGCCCGGACTTGAGGTCCGGAGCGGAGGTCCGGACCTGAGGTCCAGACCTGAGGTCCAGAGCTGAGGTCCAGACCTGGGGCCCGGACCTGAGATACGGAGTTGAGGTCCAGACCTGGACTTCAGACTCCCATTCCAGAAAGCAGACCTCGACCCCCATGCCCCTCCTGTAACGCACTGCGCGCCAACCTTTCGATCATCCGAACCGGACCGCCCGAAACTGAACCGTCCCGAAGCAAAACCGAACTGGCTCAAACCGAACTATATAGCGCCGAACCCGAACATGCTACAACCGAAGCGGCCCGCTGCCGAATCGACCCGAACCGGCCCCATGCTGCGAAAGTGAGCGACGCAAGCGAAAGCGGAAAGCGAAAGCGGAAGGCGAAAGCGAAAGCGGGAGGCGAAATTGAGAGGCGAAAGCGAAAGCGGGAGGCGAAAGCGGGAGGCGAAAGCGAAAGCGGAAGGCGAAAGTGGGAGGCGAAAGCGGGAGGGGAAAGCGAAAGTGGGAGGCGAAAGTGGGAGGCGAAAACGACAGCGGGAGGCGAAAGGAGGCGAAAGTGGGAGGCGAAAGCGAAAGCGGGAGGCGAAGGAAGGCGAAAGTGGGGGACGAAAGCGAAAGCGGGAGGCGAAAGCGAAAGCGGTAGGCGAAAGTGGAAGTCGAAAGCGGATCGCCTCCCATTTTCGCTTCTGCTACGTGTCGTGAATTTGTCTCGATCTTGTCGTGTCTGGGTGCTTCCTGGTCGTGTTTGGGTCCTCCTTGTCGCGTTTGGGTCCTCCCCTTCCCGCGCGCCCTTCCGTTTCTCACCCGCGCCCTGTGCGGCTCGCCCCTGGCTCAGAGGTACAAGCCATCGCATCTGTCGCCCCAGGCGGATTTCAGGGCCTGCGCGCCGTCGTCGCCGATGCCGTTGCGGTCCAGGTACAGGCACTGCAGGGCGCCAGTGGAGGGCAGCGCCTTCGCCAGGGCCTGCGCGCCGTCGTCGCCGATGCCGTTGCTGTCCAGGTCCAGCCTCCGCAGGCCGGGCATGGAGGGCAGCGCCTTCGCCAGGGCCTGCGCGCCGTCGTCGCCGATGCCGTTGCTGGCCAGGTTCAGCCTCCGCAGGCCGGGCATGGAGGGCAGCGCCTTCGCCAGGGCCTGCGCGCCGTCGTCGCCGATGCCGTTGCTGGCCAGGTTCAGCCTCCGCAGGCCGGGCATGGAGGGCAGCGCCTTCGCCAGGGCCTCCGCGCCCGGGGGGCCGATGTTGCAATTGTTCAGGTCCAGGTTCTCCAGGCGGGCGCACAGCCGCAGGCAGCCTGCGAGCCCCGCGACCTGCGCGGGGGTCGGGGGCAGCATCCCGTCGAAGTCCAGAATCGTCACGCCGCCCAGCTGCGCGCGGCTCATCCGCCGGAAGAGCGCCTTCACCGCCTCCCGGTCCGCGCCGTTGGTGAAGGACCTGTCCTTGATGAGCCGGTCGAACTCGTCCGGGCCCACCGGCCACCTCCTCCCGGCCTTCGTCACCCCCGCCCCTCCCCCAAGGTCGGCAACGGCGTCCCAATTCGCCTCATAACGGTAGACCTTCTTGATCTGCTCCGCGGAGCAACGCTCGTACGTTGTCCAGCCCGACTGGTCGTAGCCACACTCGCGCTCGCTGCCTCGCTCGCGGGGGTGCTGGGTGAGCAGGAGGACGGTAGTGGCTTGGTGGGCGTACCACAGGTCCATCGTCTCCTGCAGCCCATGTTTGAACGCGGCCTTCTCGGCGGGGGTACGCTTGGCCTCGTCCGCGGCCTTCTGCGCGTCCTTCTGGGTTTTTCCTTCCCGCAGGGCGGCGGCCTTCGCCTCATCGGCCTTGTCGGGGTCGCCCTGCAGCAGCGAGGGCCAGTCCCAGAAGACGCCAATGTCGCTGAACCCCTGAAAGTAACCATATCCTCTGGAGTACTTGTGGCGCTCCTGCTCCAGGGTGTCTATCACCAAGCTCAGCTGCACCCCATTGGGGTCGGGATGCTCGCGTGAGTCCCAGCAGAACGAGATGGTGATGATCGGCGCCACCTTGTCCTTTCCTCCTCGCCCGCTGGCTTCCCAAATGGCCCGCAGCTCGCCGGCGGACACGAACGCCTCCTCTGGCAGCTCCTGGCGCCTCTTCAGGACCGTGCCGCGCTGCTGCAGAAGCCACGACATGCGGACCAAGCGCACTGGGTGAAGGCCCTCCACGGTGAACGCAAGAGCGTCGAAGAGGCTCGTGGCGTCTGTGTACCGCGTCAGGTCGAAAGACTGGCGGGAGGCCATGTCGAAAGACTGGCGGGAGGCCATGCAGCACCCCATCGTGTCGGCGCGGGGGGCTGGCTTGCAGAGGCAGGAGGGCGCTCGCGCCTGCTTCCAGACCTGCGTCCACCCGTGGAAGCTTGAGCCCAAGCGCTCACGAGGATCGTGGCCCGTGGGGAGCTCCACCGAGGGTGGCCAGTTGCAGGGTTCGTATGGCGGCCCCACTCCATTTTGGCGCACCTCTCACGGGTATCGTGGCCCCATAGGGGAGCCCCACCGAGGGCGCCAGTGGTAGGATTCGTATGGCGACCCCGCCCCATTTTGGCACACCCCTCACACGGTTCGTGGCCTCATAGCCTCATAGGGAGCTCCACAGAAGGCGCCAGTGGCAGGGTTCGCATGGCGGCCCCGCCCCATTTCGGCACACCCCTCACACGGGTCGTGGCCTCATAGGGAGCTCCACCGAGGGCCTCATAGAGCGATGGACCCAGAATGCGGTCGCCGCAACTGCTTATGGTTGGGTCCTTCGTCAGGCTATTTTTTCATAAGTTTTCTAGGTTGATGGAGGCGGGCATTGACTCCTCCTCCTCCTGCTCCTCCTCCTCCTCCTCCTCCTCCTCCTCCCCCTCCCCCTCCCCCTCCTCCTCCTCCCCTCTCACCTTGAAGGCACGCTGAAGGCACGCTGAAAGTACGCTGAAGGTATGCTGAAAGTACGCTTTGCTCACACCTTGAAGGTACGCTGTAGGTGCGCTGCAGGTACGCGCTTATACAAGGACAACAACAAGAACACATTATTGTATGTACGCTGTGGGTACGCTGTAGGCACGCTGAAAGTACGCTTTATTCACACCTTGAAGGTGCGCTGTAGGTACGCTGTAGGTACGCGGCAATGAAGGGAGCACTAAGACAACACTACTCTAGGTACGCTGAAGGTACGCTGTAGGTACGCTAGGCACGCTGGACCCACACCTTGAACGCATGCTGTAGGTACGCTGCAGGTGCGCGCTTATACAGGAATGAAAGAAAACAGTAAGACAACAGTATTGTAGGTGCGCTGTAGGTACGCTGAATGTACGCTGCAGGTACGCGTTTATAGAGATGATCCTGCGACGTACCCAACCCTTTCTACACAAGTGGCAATTGCACTGAGGACCACTCAATACCGCAGGACATTTCGGCGCCATGGTCTAGTGGTGGTCTGCGTAGGACGTACCTCCGCTGAGCCTCCCAAAAACCCATGCGCGCCAGGTGAGCCAAGCGCGCCATGCGCGCCAGGTGCGCCAAATGCGCCAGTGGCGCCAGGCGCGCCAGGTGCGCCAGGTGCGCCAGGTGCGCCACGTGCGCCACGTCCGCCAGGTGCGCCAGGTGCGCCAGGCGCGCCAAGTGCGCCAGGCGCGCCATGTGCGCTAAGTGTGCGCCAGGTGTGCGCCAGGTGTGCGCCAGGTGTGTGCCAGGTGCGCCAGGTGCGCCCAGCGCGCCAGGTGTGCCAGGTGCGCCAGCTGCGCCAGGTACGCCAGGTGCGCCAGGCGCGCCAGGCGCGCCAGGCGCGCCAGGTGCGCCAGTGGCGCCAGGCGCGCCAGGTGCGCCAGGTGCGCCAGGTGCGCCAGGCGCGCCAGGTGCGCCAGGTGCGCCAGGTGCGCCAGGTGCGCCAGGCGCGCCAGGCGCGCCAGGTGCGCCAGGCGCGCCAAGTGAGCCAGGTGCGCGCCAGGTGCGCGCCAGGTGTGCGCCAGGTGTGCGCCAGGTGTGCGCCAGGTGCGCCAGATGCGCGCCAGGTGCGCCAGGTGCGCCAGGTGTGCCAGGTGTGCCAGGTGCGCCAGGTGCGCCAGATGCGCAAGGTGTGCCAGGTGCGCCAGGTGTGCGCCAGGGGCCACCTCGGGCTCGGGGCTCGGCCTGCGGCCCGCGGCCGTGGGGCCCGTGCGCGCGCTCCTCGGGCGGCCTCCCCCGCGAGGGCGCCCGACGCCGGCGCACCGGGCGCGCGCCCGCGGCACTCTCGGTGCGGAGGCACTCGGCCGCGGCTGCGCCGCTTCCAGGAGGGCGCGGTGGAGGACGCAGGCCTTGCCGCGGGGCGAGAGGGACCCATCGCCACGAGGCTTCCGAGTGCCCCGCGGCGAGGGCGCGGGACGCCGGTGCACCGGGCGCGCGTCCGCACACTCTGGGTGCGGAGGGCGGAGGTAGAGTCGAACTCGCCAGCGCCTTGGAAAGCCACGTCGTATTCTGCCGTCGGTGCAGCAGGTGCGCCTGCGACGAGTGGGCCGGTCTCTTGTCCGTGTGTCCTGGGGGCCCTCGTCGGGAGATCTCTGGGCGTCCAAACCGTTTGTGAAAGTGGAGACGCCGCACCACGAATAGAGGGTCCTGAGTTTGAGGCAGCCCCTGTCGCCCAGGATAGGCCTGGGCCGTTGACACCGATCCTCGGCGCCTCCTCGGCGCCACCGCAGACTGCGCCGTCTCTGGGAGCGCGACGACCTGGGGCCGGTGGCCGTGGGGCGCAACGGCAGCGCCAGCACGGGCTGCGCAGGAGCGAGCCGTGGAAGAAGTACATCGGCGCCCTAGCACTAGAGGCCTCCTGGATGGGGGCAGAGCAGATGGGGTCGGAGGATCGCGCCGCATCGCCGATGCATCGGCGATGCATCGGCGATGCACCAGAGATGCTTTGTCGACGTCGGCGATGCATCGGCGACGCCAGCGTGGAGAAAATCGGGCTCCACATCGAGCCGCGTCGACGATGCAACGCCGATCCATCGGCGACGCGGCGCGATCCTCTGACCCCATCTACTCCGACCCCATCTGGGAGGCCTAGAAGCACCGCGTCTGATGCTGATTGGCTCCGGGGTAGCTTCACGTATGAGATCGACTACAAAATGGATGTACCCCCAAATTTGAGTGCGCGTCATATCTACGGCAGATGCGCATCACGATCTCAGGTCTGCGACCATTCGACGTACAGTGCGGGCGCGGCCGCAAGAAACCCTCGCAAGAAACCCAACCCTGAAAACCCGCGCTCGAGGTTCACCCGAGGGGAAGCCCAGAACACCCTGAACGCAGCAGCTTCTCAACAGCCGCGGGAAGTCGCCGCGCAGCGCGCGGAGCGAAGAAACCCAGGATACCCAGACGAAAAGCTGATGGATTCTTGATGCGCGCCCCTGCTGTACAGCAATTATGTAGTCGACCTCATCCTCGATGGCCGATGCCAGGGTGCTGCCGTGAGGAGCGCTGATAGCAGGAGAAGGCGGGAGGCCACGGTGAGCGTCGGCCGCGCATGCGCGTCGGACGGGAGCAGTGCTGGAGGCCTGGAAATGGGCACCAACACTGACACGGGTTGCCTCCACAGGAGGAAGATGATCCTGGATTTCGGTGTTGGTGGTGATATGTCGATCGCACTGGAAGCCAGAATAGTACCACCATCACCGAGATCGGGATCTTCTTCCCTCGGTGGAGGCGCACACCGCCGGTACTGGTGTTGGTGTCAATCTCGGAGACTGCGAAAGTGGGTGGAGACATGAAGTT
The DNA here is from genome assembly GCA_963575745.1 of Prorocentrum cordatum. Classification (NCBI taxonomy): domain Eukaryota; class Dinophyceae; order Prorocentrales; family Prorocentraceae; genus Prorocentrum; species Prorocentrum cordatum. Next base: position 1,037,675 of record CAUYUJ010010779.1, read on the forward strand.
CGAGTAGAGCATCGACTACAGAACTGCTTTACCCCAAAATTGATGTCCTGATCGAATCTACGAAAACTACGTAGACTGTTCCGTAGATGTAAAGCGCGTTCTTCGTATGCTTCGCTGATTCGAGGGCAAACCAATTCTGGGGTAAATCACCTCTGCAGTCGATCACCTACTCAGTAATATGGAAGGCGTTGGAATCTCAGATTGGGCGTCAGCCCGCCCCCTCAAAAGGAGGGGAGAGGTGGAACCACTCGATCACTGCCGTCGTAAAAAAAACGCACTCGACTATTGAGGCAGGAAGGCGCCTGAAGCAGACTTGAAGCCCGACGATCCAGAATAAACTACTTTCTCAACGACCGACGGGTAGGTTCCACGGCCTTGCCGTCGCTCGGACGTCCATTTCCCGTGCATTGGTCGGCCTCGTGCGCGTTGATTTGGCTCGATGGTCCAGGATGGTCCTCGATGGTTCTCGCCGAGACAGAAATGCTCACGTCCGTGCGATGCCGAGTGGCCTGCATCTGAGGGGCGGCCCGACCACCGCGGCCCTCCAGAGCCTGACCGGGCTCCTCCCCGCACCGCCCCGACGGCCCGCAGGGCGCCCACGCGGGGGCAGGCGGAGGAGGCGCGCACGCTCGTTCCTGGCCGAGCCCCCGTGGGCTTGCTGCGCGATTATCCGCAGGGGGACCCCCGACCCCTTTGGGAAGGGGCCTGAATTGGGCAGGCCATGCACACTAGGGACATGGGGGGTCTGTTCCGCAAATGTACCAGACCAGACCGCACATGATCATTAGCCCTAACCGTCGGTCGGAAGGAGTGGGCGGAAGCGTAAGGCAGGAAGGCGCCGAAGTAGATTGGGTTTCCGCCCGCCCCCCCGACGAAGAGCGAAGAGGGAAAAACCGCTCGACTGCTGAAGTATAACGGCGGCTAGCATAGATTGGGATCTGGGCATCCAAAAGTACCTACTTTCAACGACCACCATGTAATACAGACGGGAGCTTCAGTAGCCACTCGATAGCTGGTCTAAGCGGGCCCGTCAGCCCAAACGATCTAAACAAGACACAACCGGCCCTGCTGACTTCATTCTGCTTGCCGTCGCACGGACGTGTATGTCCTGTGCATATGTCGGATTCGCGCGTGTCTTGTTTTGCAGGATGCTCTTCGATGGTCTCGCCAAAAAAGGATACGCACGCCCGAGCGATGTCAAGTCTGGGACATGCAATGCGTCAACGTTGTGATATGTGTGCAATCGTGGGACGTGGCAACGCGGCGCACCTCGTGCGCGGAAAGGGCGGTATGTTGCTTGCGCCCCACGCAACGCCTATGCGGCCGGCTAACTCAACATCCGCTGAGGCGCGGTGCGCATATTCGGCTAGCCAGGGCACCCGAAACGAGGCTGTGCTCGAGAACGCGGTCTCGCTCTTGTCGCCCAAGGGTCGCGCCTGTTGCTCCCGACAGCTGAGTTTCCTCTTGAGCTCCCCGATCGAGAACCCTCTGGACAGCTGGCTGGCGCGAAAACAAAAACGATTGTTTTTTTTGGGGCACGGCGCCGAGGCTCCGTTTACGAGGCCGTTGGGAGCGGAGCCGCGCGTGCGCGCGAGCGCCAGGCGCTCGCTGGACAGGAACGCGCACCGCTCCCGATGCCCAGGTGTACCAACAGCGATGCGTCTGCTATAGCAGGGAGGGTCGGCCAGGGCGGGGCTCGCTGGCTTATATTCGAGATCCCTTCCTAATGAAGGGGCCCTGGGACACACAAAATAAATAGACACAACTAAGAGGATTCTCCATACTTTCCTATATGTTCTGGGTTTTCGTCTTCCCCCCCACTTCCCATGTTTTCCCAGATCTTCCTGGGAGTCGACGAGTACTTGTGTCTGTGTGTTGTTTCCCCTCCTGACCTATCTCGGAGCAGAGCGAGCTGAGGCAACGGCAGCTCCCGATCGGTCCCTGGACCCCTCCCGAGGTCCAAACGCACCACTGCTCCCAACTGCGTTCCTCCGTGGCGACGAGGGCCCCACCGCGACGGCCAACCGCCGCTGTCTCAACTCGCCCTCCTCTGCACGTACCCATCGTGCTCGCTACGGCACGTTCGCGTCGTGTCGACCCCGGCGCTGCTTTCTAAAACCAAACTTGAACGATCGGCCGCTCCATTAACGCCAGATCGTTCAACGAGGGGCCGATTCTGGGCCACGGGTGGCGTTCCAACCTTGAGCGCCCGCGCTGGGGTCGCCGCCGGTCGGCACGACGCGAACCGCCTGTACCTGGAATGCCAATTCATCCGCGGGTGCGCTTCCCCCATCCGCGTTCCGCTCCCACTCCCTCGCGAAAACCCGTCCTCACCCGTGGGGAAATCAAAAGGTAAACAACAAAAAACGCTACTCCCCAGACCCGTCTGGGGGTGCGTTCTGACCAGAATTTCGAGGCAAATCTTGCCGTGGCGACGAGGGTCTCCCAGAAGGCCCAACAAGCACCGACACCAAGGGAGGGTAGCACTATCTGTACCTCTTCCTCCTCTGACCCCTCCCCTCTGATACCCATTGTGGTCGCTATGCCTGGCGCGACGACTCATCCGCGGGCGCGCTTCCCCCCCCCCGCAGTCCGCCCCCAGCGCCCTGCGCGCGAGAAGGCACGCGCGCCCGCTGCTCCCAAGTGGACCCGGACCAGAGTCAGCAGGAGCTGTAGCATGCGAATGATGTTTCGGCCATAGCTCGAATAGCAGGCCGATCTCAGGCTTCTCGCGCCACAGACCAATGATCAATGCTTGCGATGCTGCAGACGATATCTGCGCACATGGAACCTCTGTAGTTGCCCAGAATCTCGAGATAAAGCCTCCCAGTGTAGATGAGACGTCCTCCCCGCATCCTCGATCCTCGACTCCGCGCTGCTCGATCCTCGACCTCCCCGATCCTGCGTGGACGCGCTGACCCGGGTCAATGCAAACACGGGCCAGCCGGGGCCTCGTCGCGAACGCGGCGGCCGCGAGACCGGTCCCCCGACCCGCGTCAGCGGAAAGAAGGGTGGGGGGGTCGGACTCCCCAGGCCCCCTCGAATCATGACAAGGCACCACGGTGTAAGGGCCCCGGCCCGCCCGCGCCGACCCTCAAGGGTCCCGCTCCGATGGACTTGCGCGCTTCGCTTCGCTTCGCTTCGCTCGAATCATGGCAAAATCACGACAAGAATTGATCGCCATTCTCGGCCTCCGGAAGCCCTTGCCAGGCCTCGGGGCCATCAGAACACGACTCGGGACGGACAGCCGGTCCTGGGGAAGGGGTCCAGACTTCTGGGGGTCGAAGCTGTGAACAAAATCGTGACGTCGGGGGTCTGGGTCCAGAGCAGGAGGTGAGGGGGTGGGAGGGAGAGCAGAAACTCCACCCTTCTCACAGGCACCCCGACAAGAGCGAAGCCATTCAGCAGACGCTCCCCGGGAAGGAATCGAACAGGGCAGGACTGTTCAGCAAACGCCCAAGGCCGCTCAGCAAACGCCAACTCTCGGGGTCGGGAGAACTTTTCCCTCCCGTGATTAGAGTTCAGAAATTCCACTCCCATAATACGCACCCCGACAAGCGAAGACGTTTAGTAAACGCACACATGGAAGGAATCAAACAGGGCAGAGCTGTTTAGTAAACGCCCAGGGCTGTTCAGTAAACGCGAACTGTCGGGGTCGGGAGAACTTGTTTCCTCCCTCGATGAGAAAGTGCAGAAATTCCACCCCCACAAAGAGGAACCCCGACGAGCGAAGCCGTTTAGTAAACGCACCCATGGAAGGAATCAAACAGGGCAGGGCTGTTCAGTAGACGCCCAGGGCTGTTCAGTAAACGCGACCTGTCGGGGTCGGGAGAACTCGTTTCCTCCCTCGATGCGGAAGGGGAGGAGGGAGGAGGGGGGACTGTCGCAGGGGAGGGGGAGGGGAGGGGGAGGAGGCAGGGAGGGGGAGGAGGGAGGAGGGAAGGGAGAGGAGGGGGAGGGGGGGGGAGGGAGGGAGGAGGAGGAGGGAGGGAAGGGAGGGGGGGGGGGAGGGGGAGGGAGGGGGATGAGGAGGAGTGGGAGGGAGAGGAGGAAGGCAGATAGTAGGATCAGAGAGGGCTTCGAGCACTCACGGAAGGAGGAGACGAGAGGGGACGAGAGAGCGATGACCGAGGGAGTAATAGGGACCGAAGTGAAAGAACATGGCAGGAAGGGTGAGAACGAGGACCACGAGGAGACGTCGCCCACACATAAAATTACGTCGCGGATACCAGCTATGAGACATCTGCTCACAATGTGGCCAAACAGTGTCCGACAAGGAGGCGGTGTGTGTGTGGGGAGACACGAGTGATTCGAATTATGCATTCGCTCTTGAAGGTGTTGGGCTCGCAATGTGTTCGTAAACAGGCTACAGTTCATGTTACAAGTGCATCTAGCTTAAGCTATCTTCGCAATTGGTCCGAACGCTACGCGCACTTTCTTCGCGATGGCCTGGCATGGATCTCCTAGGGATTATTATTCGGATCGCTCTTCGTTATCTATTTGTTCTCATGCGGGATGCCGTCGGGACACCAACAGCACGTCGTCGGGACACCGTCAATGCACAATCGGAGAACCAACTGGGACGCATCAGGACACTATCGAAGCATCATCAGTTCACAGTCGGGAAACACTCGAGATCAGTCTGAGGAGGCCGAACCATATCACACCATCTTTTGGTGCGTGCCTGAAAGGGGTTTCCGCAGTGACGGTTCTTTTTATTAAGCTCTCGCTCCTGAAGAATCACTAGGGTTGACCCCCCCTGTCCAGCACGCATTCAACTTCGTTTAATTGAACTGCCCACCCCGGGGCTCAATTGCAATTGGATGTACACTACGATTTGCAATTCCCGCGGAACACTAACACGAAAACCACGGGACCACCCGCAGGGCAACCCACGAAACAACAACCACAAAACAACCCACGGGACAACACGCGGGACAACCCATGGGACAAACAAGAAACTACGGGACAACCACGGGACGACCCACGGGATAACTCACGGGACAACCGCAAGACAACCCGTGGGGCAATCGCGGAACAACTCACGGGGTCGACCAACACACGGAGCAGCAAAACGACCACGGGACAACGGTGGGAGAGCCACGACGGGCGACTGCGCATTTGGAAGAATAACGTGTGGTATGACTCGCGCGGCTTTCTCGATTGCACGCGTTTGGTGTTGGTTATGACCGTAGATTGTCTCCCTCATGCAAACTTCGTCTCGCCCGCACGCGCACCACACGAATCCAGGAGACCGGAACCGACTTCCTCGGCTGGGGATTCTTTCGTTCTCACCGCCCCAACATCTGGCATGGCAAACGCAGGGCCCAGTACGAAGATCGTACGTAACGCTGACTAAATGCAAGTGCTCGTAACACCTGGGTAGGTGTACACACATATCTATATATATATATATGCAGATATGAGTCGCTACATAACTGCTTATATGAAGTTACATCTATACTGTATATACGAGGTCCCAGACATGTATGTATTTACGTATGTGTACACACCGCAAGGTGCACATAGCACGTATAGGATACGCGAAATGCATCAATAGCCAACTGTGTACAAATACGCATATGCAAATAAGTATGCATGTATGTATATACATATTATATAAATATACATGTATATATATGTGTATATATGTATATACGCACGTGCTTAGCGAACGTGCAAAGCGGCACACACACAACACATGACACCCCAATGCCCTCGACAGCTTGACTCCGCTACCATCGGGGCAACGATGGGCGTCCACGATGGGGGGATAGGGATCGGGATGGGGATGCGGGGCTAGGGATCCATAGGGACGAGCATCTGAATGGGGATGGGGATACAGGATAGGACCTCCCGTTGCCTCCCGTGGCTTTCGATATCCGATAGGGAAAGCCACGGGAGGCAACGGGAGGTCGTGGGAAGCCGCGGGAAGCCACGGGAGGCACCACGGGATACATACGGGAGGCCACAGGAAACGACGGGAGTCCACAGAGGAATACGAGCGACAACAGGAGGCCACGTCGCCCGACCGATCCTGGATCCGGCCACGCGCCTATCAGTTTCTCAAGGAGCTTACGCAGCACCCTCACAGACAAGCCGCTCAGGGAATGCGTAACTCAAGCAACAGCTCGCACACGAGGCACACAAGGCAGACTCCGAACATACCCGCAGCATCTCCCTGGGGAGACCGAAAGGTGCCGATACCGCTGCTCCCCGGACCTCTCCCAGGCTGCGCTCTTACCAACACGTCGAGGCGAATCCGGCGGTGGAGACGAGGACCTCCCAGGAGGCCCCAAAAGCGGAAACTGGGAGAAGGGCAGAGGGCAGGGGTGGGGGTACCTTGTCCTCCTCTTGACTCACTGGTGCGGCACGGCCCGATGAACTGTGTCTTCGTCGGCGGCGAGGCAGGGGCAGTCCGCTCCAGCGTCCTGGGCGACACAAAAAGGGGCCCAGCTGCAAGGGGGTGGTGCAATAGATTTGGGGCAACTGTATTGCAGACGTACTGCGCCGGAGAATTGTATTGCATTGTATTGCAGCGATGTACTGCACGCGAAAATCCAGCGATACATCTGCGCCTCGGAGTGTATTGCACGCCCCAGATGTACTGCAACCCGCAAATCTATCTATTGCACCAGATCTATTGCACCACCCCCTTGTCGCTGGACCCCCTTTTGGGCCAACCCGAAGCGTGTGGCCAATCGGGGCAGCCAGAATGCGACCTGCCCGGCGCGCAAGAGGACGGACGACGACCGAAGTCGGGGATGGACAGACCCCCCTTTAGTACAACGTGGTTTAGTGAAAACGACCTGAGGCCCAGACCTGGCGGGCGCGAGCCTGGAAAATGACGGCCACGGCGCCCTCTCGAGAACCGAAAACGGACAATGCACTAATCGACGTGTCACTGTTGGGGGTTCTGTCCAGCCCCGACGCGACCTGTCCGGCGGGCGGGAGGACGGACGACGACCGAAGCCGAGGCGTGGGGCCATCCGTCTCTCCTATGGCGCCCGGCAGCTCGGCAGTCCACTCGGCAGTCCACGGGCAAAGAGGACGGACGACGACCGAAGCCGCGCGCGTGGCCCTCCGTCTCCGACGGCGCCCGGCAGCTCGGGCGCCGCTCTCGGCAGTCCACGCGGCGGGCGCCGCGCGCGCACTCGGCAGCTCCGCGGCGCCCCCGCGGCCGGGCCGCGGCGGGGGAGAAGGCCGCGGCATTCGCGCGGCCCCCGCGCGCCGACGAATTCGACGGCCCCGCGCGCCCTCCCAGCAGCGTGGCCCCTCCGACGGAGGACCTCCTCCTCCTCCTCCTCCTCCTCCTCCTCTCTCCTCTCTCCTCCTCCTCCTCCTCCTCCTCCTCCTCCTCCTCCGCCTCCTCCTCTCTCTCCTCCTCCTCCTCTCTCCTCCTCTCTCTCCTCTCTCTCTCTCTCTCTCTCCTCCTCTCTCCTCCTCCTCCTCCTTCTCTCTCTCCTCCTCCTCCTCCTCACTCCTCCTCCTCCTCTCTCCTCCTCCTCCTCCCTCCTCCTCCTCCTCCTCCTCCTCCTCCCTCCCTCCTCCTCCCCTCCTCCTCCTCCTCTATCTCCTCCTCCTCCTCCTCCTCCTCCTCCTCCTCCTCCTCCTCCATCCTCCTCCATCCTCCTCCCTCCTCCCTCCTCCCTCACCTCCCTCCTCCCCTCCTCCTCCTCCTCCCTCCTCCCTCCTCCTCCTCCCCCCTCCTTCCCTCCTCCCTCCTCCCTCCTCCCTCCTCCCTCCTCCGATCGGGGAAGGGTAGAGGTATGGGCATCTTTCTCGGGGAGACGTCAGAGTCGGGTACGGGGGACTCGGGGTGGCCTGGCGGGGGCCATCCTGAGACTGACGAGGCCCAGTCTGAAATCTGGCGCGAGGTCCCGCCGCAGGCATCCCGCGAAAAAAACGGATCGCCCAGGAATCCAGGACGCGCTCGTCAGGAAACGCTGGCAGACCCGAGTTCTGGTTGACTCGAGCCTCATGTTCCCCCGGCTCGTTAGGTCAGCTCCTCCGGCCGCTGCTGGCGCTGCGAGAGGTCGGCCACCTCGCTGCGGAGCCTGCCGAGCTCCGCCATCACGTCCGCCAGGGTGGGCTGCTCTCGGAGGAGGGCCGATCGAGACAGCGGCGGTCCTCCCTTGACCAAGAAAAAACACATCCCCAATCCCAAAATCGCGGATTCACCGAGGATTCGAAGATCGGCCAAAGATTTCGGGGTATGTTTTGCGTTGGTCGTCGTCGCCCTGGTAAAACCCTACTCCAAGATCTCCCTCCCCGAAGTCTCGAGGAGCCTGCATTTTGTCTTGGCCCTCGCGTTTTTGGGATTGGGCATCTGTTATGACTTAGTGATCCCTCGGCTGCGCGCGAGGACTGGACCCTGGGCAAGAGTGTGACCTTCGGCGGGCGGCTCTTTGGGGGCCGCGGGGGGGCCAGATACCAGCGCGCAAGGCGCTCTACTGTCGCACCGCGCTCGGCGATCGGAGGATCCCATTGGGCCCGCCCCCAAGGACGCTCCGGCGAAAGGTCACTCCTACGTGTGCAGCGAGGGCACGGTCGCGACCGTGAAAACCCGCGCGCGAGCGAGGTGCACCTGGGGGGAACCCCGGAGCACCCCGAGCGCAGCGGCTCCTCTGACGGCCGCGGGAGGCATCGCGCAGAGGAGCGGAGAAGCCCGAGGTACCCTGACGAAAGGCAGAAGGTGTCTTGATGTGCGTGCCCACTGTCATCGGCTCACGCCCGGCCCGAGCCCACTCATAAGCGGTGCCCCCTCCGGGAACCCACCGCTCTTCGAGGGGGGCCCACCCTGACCAGTACCTCGAGGCGGCTCCAGCCGAGGCGACGGGAGCTCGCGAGAGGCCCACCCAGGTGGGACGAACAGCGCCAGGGAATGCGACAACGGCGCGCATGCACCCCCAAACTCACGGGATCCCCGGTAAAAAACCTTGCTGGCTCTTGCGAATCGGCGCTGCATCGACGCTACACATGGCGCCAGCCGATGCCGAATCGGCGCTCTCCCATCCAGACGCCAGCGCGCGCGAAGGCCCTCGGAAGAAGGAGCTGCGAGGACGCGCAGGGCTCCCGTGACCTGCTGCCGAAGGACTCCCCTCCCGGCATGCTCCAGCGCAGCACGGCTTATAGTTAAGTCGGGCGTGTCCCCCTACAGGGGGATTTTCGACGAAAAATAAAAAATACCCAAGAAAAGAATCAAAACATACTCAGAAAAAAATGTGGGGACTATTTTTTGAGCATGTGTTGACCGTTTGGGGGCATTTTTGGAGGTATTTTTCATTTGTCGTCGAAAATCCCTCTGTAGGGGGACAGGCCCGACTTAAGCTTATAGTTCGTCGACACCGCGGGCCGAGAAGATACGCAACGTGCCTTTCCTTGGTCGAGAACCCACAGGGACAGAGGAGCCCAGAATCGAATCGATAAGTCGCATCGGCGATCGAAATAAGCCGGATCGGCGGAAATCGGCAGCAGAGACGGGAAAAGTCGAATCGGCGGAAATCGGCAGGCTAGCATAACCGTCAAATAAAAAAAATCGGAGCCCAAATCGGAATCCGAAATCGGATCGAAGCGGAATCGGAATCCATCGAAGTCGAATCGAATCGAACGAGAGGACTCGAAACGAGCCCTGCAGGGAGCCCCCGGGGGACGCCAGCGCGGCACGGTGCACTCGGGTCGCCCCCGCGGCGAGCACTGGGGGGCAGCGGCAGGGGGCCAGCCTTCTCCGCCAGCGGCGGGGCTCCCCGCGACGCCGCCTGGCCTCCCGAGAAGCCGCCGAGCGCCTTCGGAGAAGGCCTCGGAAGCCTACCAGTGACTACCTACCAGACCACCCCAACCCAACCCGAAGACCCGAATTTCGGGTTGGGGGGGGGGTAAAGGTTCCACATGTGTTTTTCCGATGTTTCCCGACCCCCCCCCCCCACTGGAAATCGAGGGTAAATCTGAGCCTTCGGGTTGGGTTGGGGTGGTTTGGTGGGTGGTGAACCAGGGGGCCAGAATAGACGAGCGCGTTCCACTACTCGCAAGGTGACTGCTCGCAGATGGCCTGGATCCGCCGCGGGGGATCCACGATCTGCGACGAATTATACATCGGGGCAGGCATGGGTCTGTCTGACGTTTGCGAGTAATTAGGCACTCTGCGAGTAGTGGGCAGCGCTCGGTGACAGAAGGCCTGCTTCCTGCTAGGGAGCCCACAAAGGACGTACGCGCCCAGCTATGTACATGAACACGGCCCCTCGATCCGCGAGACCAGCCGCGTTATACGAACATTTGCGCAATGCGTGCTCTCGAAACCAGCGTGGATTCATGTACGTGTACGTCCTTTTGTCGCTCCTGATCCTGCCGCTTCCCCCCGGGCTCCCCGCCAATCGTCCGCGCAGGGAAGGCCCGGGCGTTGCCGGGGCTGGGTTTGGTGCCACCTGGTGTAGTGACGTGTGCTGGAGGGCGCCGCCCCCCACACCCCTCCCGCCCCATTCTACTAACCAGAACGGCCGCCACCCGGAGAGGCTCCAGCTGCGGCAGACTCGGTTTAGCGACTCTTGTCAACGTGTTGGGCTTCGGGTCCCGATCACGAACCGCCTGCCCCTTCCCCGGGGTCCCCGGCCAGATCCGTAGGGGAGCAAGCTGACATGAAATAAGAAATCGGATGTCCGCGCGGATTCCTCGGATCGGTGCTGGACCCTCCTCCATGGCCGGCTGAGCGCGCCACGGGCGGCGCCGGAGGCGCCGCTGGGGGGACCCAGCGCCGATCCGAGCACTCCGAGTGTACCTCCATGTCTTTGTCTGGTCCCCCCTATGGATGCGTACGATCGTAGGGGGCGACGATAGGGGCGAATGGCCCAGGGGAGGGCAATACATGTATCCAGGAACACCGATGGTCTGTGCCTTCCCCGAGGCTCCCGGGCGAATACGCATAATGTCCGCCCATGCGTTACTCCCAGACCCCATGTGTCCTGATCTTGTCATGACGTCGACCCCCAAAGGTCTCGATCCCCCGAGGGCCGAGTCGTCTTTCTGACGGTCCGGACCCTTGAACGGGTGCGTTCTGACCAGAATTCCGAGGCGAACCCAGCAGTGGTGACGAGGGCCTCCCCAGAGGCCCAACGAGGCGAAAACGAGGAGAGGATACCAGCATGGGCACCCTGTTCTCATCCAGCCAACGTCATACTTTGTTCATGGCGTGAATCCCCCGTGGGTTGGTTTATCATTCCAGGTCGGTTGTTGGCGGTCCCGAGTTCCGGAGGGGGCCGCATGAGGCGGATGTATATAATGATAATGATATACACAAATATACATATACAAAACCGCACGAACCCTCTGGTCATGACTGTCTAATTACTCGAGGGAGTCTGGGTCCTCCTCTGACTATCGACTATCGTCGCCTCCGAGATCGCCGCCGATCGTTCGCGGGAGGAAATCGGGGACATACTGACCAGGGCCAATCCAGATCCAGGCCAGTAGGGCCTTGCAGGATCTTGCAGGATCCTGCACCCAAGCCCAGGTCAATGCACTCCTGGCACTGCTGGAACCTGCGTCGGCGGCGAACGAGGGGGGGAAGTGAGAAGGAGAAGGCCTTCTCAGAAGGCGGCGGGACTTCTCAGAAGCCCTCGCGCCTTCTGAAATGTGTCCTGTCTCTGGGGAAGGCTCCAACAACTTCTCAGAGGGCCAGGGGGGACTTCCGAGCCTTCTGGGAAAGCCTTTCCCTGCTCACTTTCCCCCCGCGGGGCGCGCCGCCGAACATCGGTCAAAATCGGTCCCCGGACACCTCCCGGGTCCATCCGACGCGGTGTTTCACCCTGGATGGAGTTTCGGGGGTCCCGGGGCCCAGAAAGGGCCCCCCAGGGCCGAAACCAATGGAAAACCGCCTCGAACCTCGAAGCTCGGAGTTCGAACCTCGGAGTTCGCCGCCGACTGCAAGATCCGGCGCTCTGCCTGACCCCCGTCTGCGTTGACCCCCGCACCTTGAGCCCGGAGGAGGAGAAGGGGGAGGAGGAAGGGGAGGAGGAGGAGGAGGAGGAGGAGAAGGAGGAGGAGGAGGAGGAGGCGGAAGAGAAAAAGGAGGAGGAGAGAAAGGAGGAGGATGAGGATAGTAGGACGAGGAAGGAGAAGCGGACAAGGGAGGGAGGGAGGAGGGAGGGATGGAGGGAGGAGGAGGGCGGAGAGAGGCGAAGGAGGGAGGAGAGGGGGAGTTGGCGGAGAAGGGAGGAGGAGTATGAGGAGGAGGGGAGAGTGTAGGAGGAGGAGGAGAAGGAGGAAGTGAGGAGGATCATCGAGGACCCGCCCCCCATAGCCCCCGATGGGGTGGCCGCGCAGCCCCGCCCGGCCAGTCCCCACCCCGCGCCGCTCAACTCGCCGTGCGGCGGCCCGCGCCCCTCGGCCTGCAGTCCCCGCCGCGGGGCGCGGGCGCGGCGCGGCCGCGCCGCGCCAGCCGGGCGAGCGCCTCCGCGGCGTCGCCCTGGCAGAGCTGCTGCAGGGCGCGCGCGGCCTCCTCCTGCGCGGCGTCCTCCTGCGCGGGGCAGCCGCCGCGCGCCGCGAATGCGCCCCGACGCCCGTCGCGGCGCGACGACGAGGCGAGGTGGACCCCCGTCGGGGGGTACACCCTGCGAAATGCTTAAGAAATCATGGGTTAAGAAATTCATAGTCTCAGAACTTGAACAAAAGCCCAATATGTCTATCAAGATCTTAAGATGCACATTGAAACGTTAAGAATAATCGAGACTCTGGCCGAAAACTTAAGTTTTCGTAAGCATCGCCTGAGGTGTACCCCCCCAACGCTTGTGAGGAAGCCCAGGGTGGGGAGCCCACAAAGGGCGCACACGCTCCTCGGGGGGGGAGGGGGGGGCTCTGGGGACCCTTGGCGGCGCAGCTGCGTCCGCTGGAGGGGATCGAGCCGCCGGCGAGCCCTGGCTGTCCGGCAGGGAGCCCCGTCAGCTGGGTGCCAGAGCTGGCGAGAGTGCCTTGCGAGAGTTCGTCGGTGCCAGGTCCCTGGGAATGCGCGGTCGCTCCCAGGCTGTGCACATTCCCAGGAGAGAGACTAGGGGAGGATCAGAAAAAGGGGGACCCCTACCACCCCATTTCGCTGCCCGCCGCCCGATTCCCCCCTCACTTGGCCTCGTGGGAGGCCCTCGTCACCACCGCCGGATTCGCCCCGAAATGTTGGTCAGAACGCACCCCAGGAGAGGTCCGGGGAGCAGCGGTATCGGTTTACCTTTTGGCTCCCCCAGGGAATGACCCAGTCCCCGCAGTTGCGGTTGAGAGTGAGGGGGCGCGGGTGGGTCGAAGGCCGGTCGCGGGCGAGGACGACGACGACAACAGCGCACCGCATCACGTTGGCTTCGCGCCGCAGAATCACACTTCAGCCACGCACCCAGGGATGATGACAAACCTTTGGGCCCCACTCTGACGAGGGATCTACGGCGACCGCGATCCCCCACTTTGGGGGGGGTCTTCGACTGGAGCAGCACAGCTCGGGCCCCACCTCTAGGAGTATACGACGCGTGGCGTCCATCATTGATGTGCACCTGGAGGTCTGTCCTCGACTACCCCCTTCCTTTCGGACAAATTTGGACGCCCGAGATGGGTACGGAAAAGATGGGCACAATGCCCAACAACAAATGTTGTCCCAAACCAACAGCGGCCGCTGTTCGGCAGGCGGCCTCCTGTCTCAAATGGACACGGGCCGCGGCGGCGCGGACAGCGAGCCCTGTTCAGAAGGAACCGGAACTGCTGTTGGGCATTGTACCCATTCTTTCTGCACCCATATCGCGCGTGTCGAACAAAGATCCAAGCCCTTGGGCGTTCCGCCCGAGCTTGCTGGCGGTTCTCCGGCCTCGGGGGTGCTCTGCCGCAGCTGCGCCTCGCCCGGCGCCTGCGGGGGGGGGTGGCCCGCGCGGCCCCGGGCGGCCGCCAGAGGGCCGAGGCCTGACCCCCAAAAACCTCCAGGCGTCCGAGGGGGCTGCACCTCGACGGTGCTGCTCGTTTTGCCGCTGTGTTGTCGTCCTCCCTCGTCTTGTCTTCGATCCGCCTCGACCGCGAAACGACGTCGGAACGCAGACGGTCCACGACATCGCCGAGACACCGCTTCGGTCCAGCCCCTGGCGTCCGAGAGGGGGGGGGGCCGCGGCGGGGCCTTTCAGAGGCCCTCGCGCCCACGGAGAACCTGCGGAGCCGTCGTCCCGGGACGGGTGCGGCTCCTCGGCAGGCCGCGGGGCTCTCCCGGGAGGAGCCCCTCGTCGTCCGAGAAGGCCCCGCGCGAGCGGCGAGCCTGCCCGCATTCTACCAGCCTGGAGCATGTCCCTATCCCGATGCTGGGCACCTCCTCATCACGAGGCCAATCTTAGGGATTCCCTTATGTTTTGATGGCGAATCCCCAAGATTGTCATCGCCGTTTGGCGTGTCAATCTTAGGGATAGGGCTATGTTCCAGGCTGGTAAGCATCTGCGCCCTCGCGGTCTGGGCTCCGGGGCGCGATCCCGCGGACACGCGGTCGCACGGGTCCGTCCACGCGCAGGGCGTCCGCAACCCGAGGTCCTGGCCCGCGAAGCCGCGGCCACGGGTGCGTGTGCGGGGCCGATGCTCCACCATCACTGCCGTAGGCAGCAGAGAGAGGAGGAGGAAGAGGAGGAGGAGGAGGAGGAGGAGGAGGAGGAGGAGGAGGAGGAGGATGGGGAGGAGGAGGAGGAGGAGGAGGAGGAGATGAAAAAGACCTCCCCATCCTCATTTCTCCCCCGTCCTGCATCTAGTGGCGGTGGTGGAAGACTGGCCCCTCGTGCGTGGGTGCTTCGCCCACGGCTCCTCGCGGGGCGTGCACACCCAGAGGTAGTGCTGCTCGATCCACCACTTGTCCTGGACGCGCCCGCTCGGCTTGACGGGGGTGTCGGCGACCAGCACCAGCAGCGTCAGGAGCACCTCCGCTCCGCCGCCACAGAGCAGGAGGCCGACCACCAGCCGCACGCTCGTCATCAGGAGCACGGCGGAGGAGACCACCAGGCAGGCAAACAGCGCGTGCAGGGCCCTGCCCACGCTCAGGTTGAGCCAGTTGCAGAAGACGGTCAGCAGCACCCTGCGTTTCCACAGCGTGATGCGGCAGAGCTCGGCCCGCGCTCGCAGGAACCTGCTGTGCGCCTTCAGGCCCATCCCGCGGTAGGTCTCCATCGTGATCGCCATCAGCACGTTCAGCAGCGCTATGGTGAATGCTAGGTGAGTGACGCTCACGAGCACATACTGCGACCAAGGGCGCTCGAATTCATCGGGGTCGCCCCCCGTGAGCATCACCGGCTCTCCGATCACGAGGTTGACCCAAGTGTCCACTATTGCCGCCTTGGCCTCGCTTGCCGCGGCCCCCTTCCAAGCGATGTACACGAACGCCATG
Source organism: Prorocentrum cordatum (assembly GCA_963575745.1). Classification (NCBI taxonomy): domain Eukaryota; class Dinophyceae; order Prorocentrales; family Prorocentraceae; genus Prorocentrum; species Prorocentrum cordatum. The sequence goes on from CAUYUJ010010779.1 coordinate 1,053,048, forward strand.
AAGACAAACACGACAACGACGAGGACTACAAGCATGGCCGTTATGAAAGAGTCCCGGAAGACATCCCGGATCGGGATGAGCAGGTGGCCGACCGTGCTCGTAGTCTGCAGCCTGTGTGCGACAGCGGAGCCTTTCAGGACAGTCCCGACGCCCAGCCAAAACAAGTGATTGGCGCTGTCCCGCGTGTTCTGGAAGCCGTCTTCGACCGTGTAGATAGTTGTCCAGAACGTCGAGACCAGGTAGACCGAAAACACGTGGCTTGGAACATCCCACCAGTTGAGCACATCGCCCAAGCTGGTGACAGCAATGTTTGGCCACTGGCGCAGCATGTCCGCCACTGTGCCCCCTGGCACGCTGAGGCGTGGAAGAATGCCAAGGGCTGTCTGGTCGGACTTTCTGTAATATTCTCTAGCGGAGTCTCGCACTCTCGCGTGGACCGCCACCGCCCCCGAGGGCACGATCGCTTGTAGCACGAACTATGGATCCACTCCCGAGACCACAGTCTCCCGCCACAGGAACGGTGGATCCTCGCAACTGAGGCCACGTTCCCTGGCAACAAACATGGCTACGGCTTCCACGGCTCCCAAGGCGGTCGAGGCAGGCCACAAATCGGCGGCGAGCGAAGGGGGCAATTGAGAAGAGAAAGGCCTTCTCAGAAGGCTCGGAAGTCCCGCGACCTTCTGAGAAGTTCTCCACGCTTTGACCGAAGATACAACAAAAACTTCTCAGAAGGCGCGAGAGCCTCTGAGAAGCCCCGCCGCCTTCTGAGAAGGCCTTCTTCTTCTCACTCCCCTCACTTCCCCCCCTCGTTCGCCGCCGAAAGACGGCCAGCGCCGAGGCGGCCCAAAGAGAGCCATATGGGGCTCAAAGTCCTCCGAGGAGGTCCTCAGACGGC
>CAUYUJ010010779.1:1056442-1078882 GCA_963575745.1 Prorocentrum cordatum
TCCTCGGATTGGCAAATCAACGTCGTCACGCTACGATGGCTGTCTGAGTACGCTATGTTCCAAACATCATAGTCGCCGTTTCTCTCGCAATATAAAACGGAAGTGGCCTTGTGAGGTGTACTAGACGTCTCGGCTGTTTCTATCTTGTGCTTGGCGTCTTCGGCACTCTCCCACTGCAAGACTCTGGCGGGTTCGAGTTCGCAGCCTTTCTTACGGGTCAATTCGTACAAGTGCTTCCCACTTCGGAGATTGTCATATCTCTCTTCATTCAGCAGGAATCTCACCATGTCCGCATTTCTCATCCATGTGGCCTGCCACAGTATTGTGGCATGGCTGTAGTAGTTGATCCTAGATCTGACTCCGAATGAAACGCTGAAGTCTTTCAACACTTGAAGCGTCTGCGCGCTGCGCGCGGCGAAGCAGAGCGGTGCCGTCAACACCGCCCGAGCCTTGCCACACTCTTCAACCTTGTACATCGCCTCGAGATCGGCTCCGCTGCTCACGAGCTCTTTGAATATCTTGATCGCGGTGTCGTCGAACATGTCCGCCCTCATCACCGCCTCGTCGAGCTCCTGGAGCGCCAAGAGCAGCACGGTGCCGGTGAGGGGCTTGGGGTTGCCTGGGTACCGAAACCTGCGGCGGTGCTCCAGCACCCGGCTCGTCCACGACGGGTCTTCGCCCTGGGATTGCTGCCCAATCTTCAGCAATTCCTCCTGCACCTCGCTCAGACTCTGTTTCCTCACGGCATGCCACAACTGCTGCGAATCCTTGGCACTGGTCGGGCCGTCCCAAGGTGTGGGATCTAGTGTGGATGGCAATGTGTCTGAGGTGTGCTCGCTCCCGCTTCCTCGCTGCATTATGCTGCCACTGTGTGCACCTCTCAGGCTGAATGGGCGGAAGCGCCGGGGACTCTGTCCAGGCACCTTCTGTGGATTCCAGGTGATCATGCGCAACATCTTGGACTGCTTACCGGCTGCGCCTTCGGAATCAGGGTACGAGCCGTTGAGGTGGCACACCACGACAGTGCAAAGCTCCATCAGGACTTCTGCGGCGGCGTCAAGCAAGTCCTCAATGGGTGGAGTCTTGCGTCTGCGTTCGCTTCGCGAGCGCACCGAGGCGGTATGCCGCGAGCTGCGGACGAATTTCTTCAATATGTACTGCTGCAACTTGGTCAACACAAAAAGATCTCTGCAACGGTCGTAGTCGGGAAAAGGAATGTTGCCCTTGGGCGTCAGCGGCCGCTCCTCCCCTTGCTCTTCTTGGAAGGCTGGGAGGCGGCCTCGGCTCTGGCTCTCTAAGATATCGGGAGCGACCAAGAGGGGGGTGTCCAAGAGGGGGGGGTGCAAATCATGACCGGCGGCATGTGCGCGGCCCAGCGGGGGGGCCTGGGACGCAGTGGAATAAGAAGAGGCGCCACGAAATTTGAGGAAAAATCATGGCCCGCGCCGTGAAATCCACCCCCCCCTAGGCATCACCCCCCTCTTTTCCGCTCCCGAAGATGTCCACCCGCAGCTGGCGCAACCGGCACCTGGGCCACGCACTGCCGAGCCAGTGGCCAGCTGCGGTCAGCCGGAGGTAGATCGGTCCGGCAGAAGGCCACATGCCAACCCCACCCCGCCGCCCCGCGATGCCTCACAGGGGGACAGGGACCCTGACCTTCCAGAGAGCTATCTTTTAGCACTGGAGGCCCAATAACCTAAAACACGGAGCGAGACAGCCGAAAACCAAGACGTAGAATAGCCTCGGGATAGGTTTTGGCACACGGGGGGTGCGGGGGGGGGGAGGGCTGGGGGGGAAGTAGGGGAAATCGGGGGGGGGGGGGGGGATGGTAAGGGGAGGGGGGGGGAAGAACTATAAGCGTACAGTACATGAAAAACACAGTCAAAAAAAAAAAAAGACAAAAAACAAAAAAAAAGAAAAAAAAAAAAAATGAATGAAAAGAAAAGAAAAGAACAGAAGACAACAGAAACACTCCAGACAGCGGACCTCTCCCCCAATCTTCCAACCTCACCCCCACCCACCCTCCCCCTTCCCCCACCACCCACATCTGTGCGGGTTATCCCCACACGACCCGGACCTCCCTAGCGCAGTGAACCCCACCCGTCCCTCAGATATCCTTGTGGGGGGGGGGGGGTCAGGGCTCGCACGTGGCCTCCCGTCTGGAGTCCTCTCCCCAGAAGAGGTAGGACTCCTCCAGCGGCCCGCTCGGCGCGCGCGGCCCGGGCATCGCCCCCGCGGCGTCGTGCAGGGTGCTGGTGGCCCTGCAGGCGGCCGAGCCCTCGGGCCCGGTGCCGACGACGAGCTCCACGGCCAGGCCCCGCGCATCCGCCAGGCCGCCCCCTCCGCCTGGGGCGAGGCCCCGGACCTGCGCCAGCCGCCTCTCCACCTCGCCCCGCACGAGGGCCACCTCGCGCTGGCGCCAGCACGGCGAGCCGCCGGCGCTGGCGCCCCCGTCCGAAGACGACGCGCTGCTGGCCTCGTCCCGGGGCTGCGGCGCCATGCTGGGCCGACGCCGCCAGCGAAGAGAAGCGGAGTCAGGTGGCAACCTCCGGACCCTCCCCCCACCAACCATCGATTCTCCCGTCGGCGGCGAGCGAGGGGGGGGGGAGAGAGGGGGAAGGCCTCCTCCAAGGCGGCGGGGCTCCCCAGAAGGGTGGAGACGCCTTCTGAGGGGTGTTCTGTATCTTCGGGAAGGCTTAACAAAAAGTTCTCAGAAGGCCAGGGGGCTCCTTCTGAGAAGGACCGCCCCTCTTCACTCCCCCCCCTAAAGCTCGCTCGCCGCCGATCCCAAGTCGATGGGAGGCGGGGGGGCAGGGGGCGGAGTTCGCCACGGGTTCGACAGATTCCCAACCCTACCGGGTAGGGCTGCCACCCATCGAGCTGCCCTGCATTTCTGCGGCAACTCATGGGAGCCTCCCAGAACATCTGGCTAGCTCTTGCGAATCGACGCCTATCGACGCTCACCGAGGCTCAATCAACGCTGGTCGACGCGAAATCGACGCTAACCGACGCTCCTCGAGGCTAGATCGGCACGACCTGGTCGACTGCCAGGCACTGATCGACGTTGGTACGCTCCCAAGAGAGAAAGTTAACGTGGGCACGCGAGGCTCGCACCCCAGGATTTGCTTGCCAAGTGCATCGTTGCCCAAGCCGTAACGGTCTGGACGGCCTACGCCTGCATCGACAGAGTTGTAATGCACGCCGATGCGCTTTGCACCCTACGCGGCGATGCGATTTCTCTGCCCGTGCGCTGCTTAGCGCCTGGCTGCTGTCTGTTCGGGTCGGGCGAAAGGGGGGGATGCCAAAAAGGGGGGTTTGAGAATCAGCTCACGTAGCCGATTCTCCCGGCGCCCCCCGGCGCCGGAGGCGGCCATGCATCGAGAGAAATGGGCCCCTGGATGGGGCCGAAACCAGCTGCATGCAGCAGATTTCGTACCCCCCCCTTTCCCACCCCCCCCCCCCTTTCGTCCGGCCCGATCATTCAGACAAAAACACACTGTGGGAAAAGCACACAGTCTGTGGGAAGTGGGATGTGTGTGCGTGTGTGTGCGTGTGTGCGTGTGTGCGTGTGTGCGCGTGTGCGTGTGCGTGTGCGTGTGCGTGTGCGTGTGCGTGTGCGTGTGCGTGTGCGTGTGTGTGTGTGTGTGTGTGTGTGTGTGTGTCTGTGTCTGTGTCTGTGTCTGTGTCTGTGTCTGTGCCTGTGTGTGTGTCTGTGTCTGTGTGTGTTTTTCCCACGTGTGTGTGTGTGTGTTTTCCCCACGGTCGCTGCTCCGCGAGGGTGGGTTCGGACCTCCGCCGCCGAGGCAAGCCGCCGGGGAGGGGGGCGAGCCGCACGGCGCGGGCCTTGCCGCGCCGCGCGGCGGCCCTCCCCCGCGCGACCCGCGCGGGAGGCACGGGCCTGCTGCCGAGCCACGTCGGGGATGAACAGACCTCCCTTTAGTAAAACGTGGTTTAGTGAAAACGACCGGAGGTCCAAATCTGGCGGGCGCAGGCCTGGAAAATAACGGCCGCGGCGCCCTCTCGAGAACCGAAAACGGACAATTCGCCAGTCGACGTGTCACTGTTGGGTGTTCTGTCCACCCCCGACCACGCAAAGGGGCTGCGGAGGCGCCGTCGGCACAGCTCCGGCAGGGAGGGGCCCGCGCGGAGGGCGATCGATGGGAGCGTTTCTTCGCATTCGGCGCGTCGGCACTGGGCGGAGAGGGGGGTCTGGCTGCGGACCTCTGCCGAATGCCACCGTTTGCAGCGGCGCGTCCTCTGGGGGGAGACCGACTCTGCTGGGGGGGGGGGGGGGAAGTGGGGGTGCCAGGGCCCGCGCCGACCGGCAAAACAGCGAATAGGAAAACCACGATATACCCAGACCCCCGACGTCGTGATTTTTTCATGACGTCGCCCCCCAGAGGGCTGGACCCCTTCCCCGGGACCGGTTTTTCGTCCTGCATCGTTTTTTGACGGTCCCGAGGCCCGGGAAGGGCCCCCAGAGGGAGAAAATAGCGAAACACCTTCCGTCGTGATTTTTTCACGACGCGAGGGGGTCTGGGTACGGCTCTGGCTCCCGACGCCCAAGACGGGCCCGCAAAGACCCAATGTCGGAAAAACCGGCCGCCCGTGCGCTTCCTCGTCTGAGTGTTGTCCGGGGCGTCGACCCGCAGCCGCGCCAGCAGGGCCGTGTCCCGAGACGTGCCCGGGGGTCCTCGCTTTATGCTCTCGTGAGCTGATTGCACTGCTTCTAACTGCACTGCGTTTGCTCGACTTGTTTTGCGCTGTTTATCTGGGTGTGTTTTTTTCTGCTCTCCGCTGATTTGCTTCGCATCGCCCTGCCTCCGTTGGCAACCCACGTTCTGTAATGCCACGTACGGATGTGCATTCTCGTGAATCGTGTTGGGTTGCCTTGCGCTGCTTCGCATCCTTACGTTTGCAACGCGTTGAGTTGGCTCGCATTGCTACGCATAAGTATACATGGGTTTGCACTGCACTACGCTGACTGTTCTCGCCTGACTCGCTTTGACGTGACTGGATTCATGCTGGTCTACAGTGCTTTGCATGCTCTTGCATTCGATCACTTCGTTCGGAAACGCTGTGAACTCCGTCGCGGGCCCTGGGATGTATCACTGTTTCGAGGAGGGGTGAACGTGTGTGGGCCCCGGAAACAGCAGGGCCGTTTTTTCACCGTTTCCAAACAAATGTCCATTAAAAATGGAAACGGCAAAGAAACGGCGACCGAAAACGGCAAACAAACGGCCACACGATTGGAACCGGAGCCGGAACTGGTCAAACAACGGCGAAGGAACCGGTAAAACAACGGCGTCGGAACCGGCAAGAAAACGGCAAAACGGAACCGGTGAAACAACGGCCCTGTCGTTTCCAGGGCCCACTAAGCCTGGGATGTATCACTGTTTCGAGAAGGGTTGAACCAAGCTGCGCAGTGTGAGCTGGCGCCCCCGGGGCGCGGCGGGCGGCAAGGCGGCAACGACGCCGCAACGAGGCCGCCGCGGGCGGCAACCTTGCCAATCCCCGGCATACCCACACAGCGCGCGAGGCGGCAACGACGCGGCAACAATGGGACCCGCGCTGAATCCCAAGCATACGCGTGCGAGCGGTGACGGGCGGCAACGTGTCGAACCCGCGGCATGCCCCACAGGCGGCAATGAATGGTCGGCATCCAATTCTTTAGCTGCAGAAGTAAGAACCCCTGAGTACAGGCACTGTCTGGGAAAAGTGAACAGCAGACACCCCAGAAAACTGCAGAATCTTGGGCACCGAGGGGCTGGGAACACACATGTAAAATGTAAACTGACACGCGAGCTGCGAACAACGAGCAAGATTGACTGATATCTGTTGTTGGGATCAAGCTCTAAGAAGGATGATGATTGTTGATCCGCCCACCCCCCAGGTAATCATGATGTGTTTTACTTGAGGTGCCCCTGTGGGAGCTCGCACCCCTGTTCCTACAAGGGGAAACTTTGACCCTCAAACTGTGTGGTTGGCCCAAGGTTTACTACAACAGCGGCTCCTGCGTGATACTTCCTGGCAGTTTACTCAAAATCGCGCTCTCGCGAGGAACCTTCTCACAACTTATACAAAGAGATCGCGCTCAAGCGTGCGGCTTCTTGGCAATGTACTCAAGGGCCACGCTCTCGCTCTGGACTTCCAAACGATGTCCTAGGGGATCGCGCTTCATATTGGACTGACGCTTCAACGACCCACCCGCTCGACCTTGCCGTCTTGGCCCGCCCGTCCGACCCGCCCTTCAAGGTCCACCCGCCCGACGCGCCAGTCTGGTTCTGCCATGCGTTTTCCTGCAACTGAGCACCCTCATGCGAATCTCGCTCGTGCTCCATCCTTATCCATCTTGTCCGTTCCATCCTCCCTTCCTTCTCCTGTTTTAGGGGCTGCGCTGACTACCAAGGAAAGTACGATCGGAGACGAAGAGGGAGGGTATCGACTCTTGGGGTACACATGTGAACCGACACGCAGGAGACTTGGGCGATTAATCTGAAAACCAATGCTGTAGTCGTCGTCCCACCCGCGACCCACCACGCGACTCGCCCCGCGACACGCCCGCCACCCACCCACGTGCGACCCACCCCGCGACCAACCCTGCAAACTGGGCCAACCGCCCGTCCCCTCACTCTGATCCGCACTTGCAGGGTGATTACTCGGTGCTTGGGACCCAGAATGGGGCCGAGCCCACCCAGATCCACCGCCCCGCGAGGTCAAGAAAGACTGCGACTCCAAGCGGTGGGTATGCCATCTTGCTTTGGTGTCGTTCCGAAGCGCCGATCGAAAGACTGACCTCTGCCAAGAATGCGTCTCCGATCAAATCCCACACTGGATCAGTTCATACCAATGAGATACCAGAAAAGGAGACCTTACCCTGTGGGAGGGGACCTCAGTTAGGAAGGCCACACATATTAGGGATAACGACTCTCTTCCGCAGATGTATCGAACCACACCGTCCAACTTGACGACCCCTACTGCAAAGACGGGGACCTCAGTGAGGCCACGTCTTCCTCGTGCTGCTCGGGTTGGGGGGTCTTTTGCTCACGATGATGCCAGCTGCTGCCACGAAGACCCCGCGCGGTGCCACCCGCGGGGCCGACGGCCAAAGACTGGACACGCGGACCGCGGGCCGCGCCTGCGCCGTCTCCAGGCGGCTCTGCAGCCAGCTCGCCATGGCCTCCGAGACGCCGGCTTCGGCTATCGTGTGCGGGCGCGCCAGCAAGCCGGCCTGCGCCGGGGATGCTGGACCCAGTTTCCACCACCGCTGCCACAGGCAGGAGAGGAGGAGGAGGAGGAGGAGGAGGAGGAGGAGGAGGAGGAGGAGGAGGAGGAGGAGGAGGAGGAGGAGGAGGAGGGGGAGGAGGAGGAGGAGGAGTGAGGAGGAGAGGAGGAGGAGGAGGAGGAGGAGGAGGGGGAGGAGGAGGAGGACCCCCTGACCCTCCCTGCTCCTCCGTCCTGCACGCCAACAGCCACAAAAGCCGGCCCGGACCCTCTGCCGCGACCTCGAAGCGACACCGCGCTGGGGCTCCTGGCGCCCTCGCCGGCGCCCCCCCCCCTGGGCTCGCCGCCGATTCAGAAGGACTGCTCACGAACTGAAGCGGGTCCCTGGGGGAGGCGAATTGGAGATGAGGGCGCGCACGCGAGACCTTACGCGGGCAACGTAATTATGGGCGAATGCTGGCGCACGAGGCGTCTGAGCTTCTGAGAAGACCCGCCGCCTCCTGAGAAGGCCTCTTCCTTCCCACTTCCCCCCAAGGCTCGCCGCCGACTCCAGAAACTGCTGACAAAGGGCAGCACAACCCACCCCCACCCCCACCCAGGGCACCCACCTCCGACCTGGTGATCCAGGGTGCCCTGGGTGGGGGTGGGGGTGTGTTTTTGGGCCCCGCGGCTCTTACAACCCAGCCCCACCCCCACCCAGGGCACCCTGGACCACAGGGCATCCAGGGCACCCAGGGCACCCCCAGGGTGCCCCGGGTGGGGGTGGGGGTGGGTTGTGCTGTCCTCAGACAAAGGGAAGCAGGTCCCCAGGGGGAATGCGTCAGGAGCTTCAGGTGCAGGCGGCCGACACAGATTCGTGCTACGAGCCCGGAGAGTGCGGGCAGGGGCGGAGAGGGGGCGGCTGTCTTCCAGGGCAAGGGGGCTCAAGGGAAGGTCCCCCGCGCCTCAGAGACGACGCGTCTCGCACACGCCTGCGCACAAGATCTCTGCCCACGGACGTGTGTATATCTATAGATGTGTGTATATGTGTACCGTCTGTGCTTATGTGTGTTTATATATACACATGCATACATCTCTACATATATATATATATATATATATATATATAGATCCGAAATTGGGTGGTGAGTCCGACGTGAAACGGAGGGAGACCCCCCCTACCGGGAAATCGATTTCGGTTTCGGGATCGTGTTGTGCGTGCCGTGCGTGCGTGCGGGCGAGGCGAAGCTGCGTGGGCGGGCGAGAGGAAATCCTCCTGTGGCTGGGCCGCGGCCGGACCAAATGTCACTCCTCCGGCGGCCCGTGCCGCGCGGTGTCCCGCTGGTGTCGCGCTGGTGTCCCGAAATCCTCCTGTGGCTGGGCCGCGGCCGGACCAAATATTTCTCCTCCGGCGGCCGGTGCCGCGCGGTGTCCCGCTGGTGTCCCATGGTGTCCCGTTGAGTGAGATCGATACTGAGATCGATAGTGAAGTCGATAGTGAGATCGATAGTGAGACCGATAGTGAGATCGATGCTGAGATCGATGTGTGCCCCGAAGGGTCCCGTGGTGTCCCAGAAAGTGAGATCGATAATGAGATCGACAGGTGTCCCGTGGTGTCCCTTTGTGTCCCGTTGAGTGAGATCGATGATGAGATCGATAATGAGATCGATGTGGTGCCCCGAAGTGTCCCGTGGTGTCCCGTGGTGTCCCAAAAAGTGAGATCGATAGTGAGATCGACAGGTGTCCCGTGGTGTCCCGTTGTGTCCCGTTGAAGGAGATCGATGGTGAGATCGATAATGAGATCGATGTGGTGCCCGAAGTGTCCAGTGGTGACCCGTGGTGTACCAAAAAGTGAGATCGATACTGAGATCGATACTGAGATCGACAGTTGTTCCGTGGTGTCCCGTGGTGTCCCGTTGAGTGAGATCGGCAATGAGATCGATAGTGAGATCGATGTGGTGGCCCGAGGTCTCCCGTGGTGTCCCGTGGCGTCCTACGGTGTCCCGCTGAGTGAGATTCACAATGAGATCGATAAGGAGACCAATAGTGAGATCGAGAGGTGTTCCGCGGTGTCCCGTGACGTCCCGTTGGCCCGTGGCGGGGGCACCAGGCTGTAGGCCGACATATGCTGCTCCCTGCACCAGTTGCAGTTTCAATGCTTGTTGCAATTCTGCTTCCGGCTGCCTACTGCAAATTGCTGGAAACCGCGCGATGGGGGGGGAGCCCAAACCGCCGCGTTATCACCTTCGGAGCGCGTGCCCTGAATTCCCGAGGGGGGGGGGGCGCGGGACATGTGAAAATACACGAGGCTCGCGCCCCCGTGGCCAGAATTCCGTGTAAAGCAACGTTCGCGCCCCCGAGGCCACACACCCTCGTAAATTACGCGAGGTTTGCGCCCCGAGGTAGCACACACTTATACATTACGCAATGTTCGCGTCCCCGAAGCCATGAGCCTTTCCAACTTACGCCATATTCGCACTGCCGAGGCGAAGAGTGCGCCAAGGCGCCCAAAGATGGTTCCAAGACGGCCCAAGGGGGCCCAAAGAGACCCCAAAAGCGTCCCAAGAGGCTTCCCGAGAGAGCACCAAGAGACCAACATCGTAGGTTTGACGAAGGCTTTTGAAGGATGTTGGCCTTTTCGCATTTTCGGATTTCCGACGCTTCAAGACCATTCAAAAAGCTCCCAAGACGGCCCCACGACAGCCCAAGACGCCTCCAAGAGGGCCCAAGACGGCCGAAGAGGGCTCCAAGATAGCCCAAGAAGCGCTCCAGACGGGCCCAAGAAGCGCTCCAGACTGCCCAAGAAGGCCCCAAAACGCTCCAAGAAAGGCCCAAGCAGGGGACCACGAACCGAACATTCGATATGTGTACCCCGAGAAGCCCCCAGGAGGCCCCAAGAGGCCGCCAAGAGGCCCCGAGAGACCCCAAGAGGCGCCCAGGATGCGCCCAAGAGGCCTCCAAGAGGCCCAAACGAGACCCCACGAGGTCCCAAGAGGCCCCAAAGAGGCGCCCAAACCGCCCCCAAGAGGCCCCCGAAAGGCTTCCCACGACTCCCCAACACATATACAAGACGGTGGCGGGATGGGCCGAAGGCAACTGTAATCCGCCGCCCCCTGTCGATTCATCGCAGGGGTGCCTGGCGTGCTAGACCCTTTCGGTTTTGGTTCTTTTTCCACAAGAACTCCCCCTGGGGCCTCGGCCCGTCCCGCCAGCCACCAGGAAAGATCTTCCAGACCCGGTTGCAAAGGGTTGTTCCTGCTCCAGACGGCTCCAAGACGGCCCACGATGGCCTCCAAGATGCATCCAAGACGGCCAAGATGTTATCCAAGACTGCCTAAGATAGCCTCAAGATGGTTCAAGACGGCCCAAGAGGCCCCCAAGAGCCCCCCAAGACGCCTCCAAGAGGTCCTCAAGGAGGGCCCGAAGAGGCCAAAATCATTGGTTTTCCTTCGGTGTTTGAAGGATTGTGGCATTTGCTTCTTTTCGGCCTTCCGAAGACCTCAAGACGGCCCAAGACGCCTCCAAGATCGCCCCAAAATCGCTCACGAGGCCTCCAAGATGGCCCCATGACGGTCCAAGAAACCCCCAAGAAGGCCTCAAGAGGGCCCCAAGACGGCCCAAGAGGCCTGACGGACCCGAAGCGCCCCAAGAGGGCCCCAAGTCGGTTCAGAGAGGTCCCCAAGACGGCTCCCGACGGCGTCAGACGGGCCAGGAACGCCATAAGACAGCCAAAGAAGCCCCCGAGAAGCCCGAAAGGGCCCCAAGAGTCCCTCAAGAGGCCCCAAGAGAGCCCAAGATAGCCCCAACATGGCCTCCAAGACAGTCCCAAGATGGTCCAATCGAGCCCAAGAATGCCTCGAGAGGCTCCGGAGAGGCATCCTCCCCCTTCTCCTTTGTCCTTCTTCTGTTCCTCCTCCCCTTCCTCTTCCCCGCGGTCCCCGAAACCGTACCAAACCGACTCCGGGACAACATGGTCAGATACCCTGAGGCTCTTTTCCGGCTTTCTTTTGGGGATCCTGCTAAAAGAAACGCGACATGTCATATCGAACGCAATTTTGTAGGGATCTGCGATAGAATCCTGGATCCTGCTAAAAAGCGCGGAGATTTGTAGGATTCCGGTTTTCCGGCTTTCTTTTGTTATAAAAATACATACATACATACATACATACATACATACATACATACATACATACATACATACATACATACATACATACATTATATACATATGCACATAAACACAGCAACTATACAAATATGTGAGTATACATATATATATATATATGACATAAGTATACAGATGTGTATATACATACATATATGTATATATATATATGTATATATATATATGTATATACATATGTGTGTGAGTGTGTGCGTGCGTATGTTTATGTATCGGATGACATTCGCTCCTCGCAGCTCCTCACTCCCCCCTGGCGCTTGGCTCTCAGCGCCGCTCCCCCTGGCGGCCCTCGGGGCCGCCCTTCCATATGCCCGCGGCCGTGCTGGCCGCCGTCGTCGCGGCGCTGGCTGTCTGGTGCCGCGCTGCGCGCATGGGGGGGCGCGCGCGGCCAGCGTCAGATGGCCAAATCCAGCCGTGGCGACGATAGTTCGGACCAGGTGTTCGGAAGGGGTCCAGCCGTGGCGACGATTCGAGATGCGCGGTCCGACCAAAAAATCGAAAATGATCCAGCCGCGGCGACGATTTGAGATGCGCGGTCAGACTAGGATACTTGATCCAGGGGGATCCAACCGTGGCGACGAATCGATGAGCGCGTTTAGGCTTCGGAGGGCACCCAGCCGCGGCGACGATTCGAAATGCGCGTTGAGATCGGATCGGATTGGGCCCAGCTGTGCAGACGAACCGAACGGAGTGAAACAACGCATGAGCATAAACGCTTGGATGTCCGCTCGGATTGCTTGTTTCGGCGCTCGCCGTGCATCCCAGTCAGCCGTGCAACGTGACAAATGGGGTCTGTCATATGACAGACCCGTCTGTCATATGACAGACCCGTCTGTCATATGACAGACCCGTCTGTCATATGACAGACTGTCGGCGCGTCGCGCGCCGCACTGAGAAATCCGAGCTGACCTCCGAACGTTTATGCTCATGCCATTATCGTGGTAGGCGTGCGGATCGCCCAACCCCTCTCCGAGAAATAAAAGAAACCATGATAAGTGGTTGAAGAAGGCGAACATCCAGAAACTATAGAACATATGGGGAATATTGGGAGGTGTGTGTTCATGTGTGTGCCCCTGGGCCCGCTCGCACCATTCCACAAAAGGCTCCGCGAGGGCCGCGAGGCGCTCTGTGGGCTCCTGGGGAGGGTATCCTGAGCCCACCGCGCTCCCCATCCACGTTCACGCCGCTCGTTGAAAGTATCTCTGCTTGGACCTTAAGATCCCAATACATGTCACGTGCCGTATTACTTTTAAACTCGATATGGTGTGGTTGTCATTGTTATTGTTGCGTGTGATCAGCCTTTATACTTCATGTGTCCACCGTTCTACTTTCATGTGTCTACCTACCTATTCTTATTGCTGGTGGGTACGTACCCTCCCCCTGGGCCTCGTCCGCACAATCCCCCTCGTTCGGTCCCGCGGGAATGCCACGGCGCGAAATCGCAGTCGAAGGTGGGGGTCCAGGCGCCCGAGGAACTACCAGGGGTGAGGGTTTGTCAGCCCGCGCTGCGAGGGCCAGCCACTACCATACTGCCTGACATCGTCCAAGGCGGCGGAATGCAACGCCCACGTTGCATTGCACTCACAATTCGCGCGGCGGCCGCGACACCCTGGATTGCACGGCCCGACTGGTCAGTATCCGATGCCACCGCCGTGCAAAATGAAAGGCCGTATTGTAGTGGATGACTCTCGCAGCGCGGGGTTGGCTAACCCCCTCATATGGGGTCAAGAAGCCCAGGAGATATCCAGGGGTGCACCCCTGGAAATATCCTGGGCTTCTTGATCCCATCTTCGACAATGATTTCGCGACGTCGCATTCCCGCGGGACCGAATGCCAGTCCTGGGCTCAGGGGTGGCATTGGATAAACACTGAGATGCTCACGGCGCAATGCACTCGCAATTGGCACATCGGCCGCGACACCCTGGATTGCACGGCCCGGCGTGTCGACATTCGATGCCGCCGCCTCGTTATCCAATGCCACCGCTGAGCTCAGGACTGCAAGTCTCTGATATTGCTAGGCGCCTCGACCGAGCGATATCTCCAGCGGTCTGCAACCGCTCCTCGGGCCGCCCGCGCATCTCGCACGGCTACGGCCTATACACCTACGAGTCTGCGACCCAGCCGCCGCCGTCGCCAGGCCCTTCACTCACCGCCGTCAGCAGGCCCGTCAGCGGGCCCGTCAGCAGGCCCGTCATCAGGCCCGTCATCAGGCCCGTCAGCAGGCCCGCCAGCAGGCCCGTCAGCAGCAGGCCCGTCAGCAGCAGGTCCGTCAGCAGCACGCCCGTCATCAGCAGGCCCGTCAGCAGCGCCGTCAGCAGGCCCCTCGGCATGCCCATCATCAGGCCCGTCAGCAGGCCCATCATCAGCAGGCCCGTCGCGCGCCGCCTCGGCGATCGCCCTCGCGGCCTTCATGTCCTCATCCGAGACCTTGGCGGGGTCGTTGACAGATCCGACGATGTCCATCACCTGCGTCCTAATCATGTCGATGATCGTCGTAGCCCGCTCACGTGCGTTCTCGCCGCCGACCTCGAGAATATGTTTCTTCTTGGGGCGGCCCAGGGCTCTCATGAATACGGCGACCTTGCCGTTGTGGCCGTTCGCAAGGATGAGCTCAATCTGCGTGTCATCCTCAGGGGTGCGGTGGATTTACAGCCTCCTTCGCCCCCCATCCCTCGCTCTCTTGCACTCCTCCCTCGCTCCCTGTCCCTCCCTCCTCCGCCCCTCGCTTCCCGTCTTTCACTCCCCTCCATTTACTCACCGTCCCTCACTCCTCCACCCTGTCCCTACATCCCTCATGCCTCCTTTCCTCCACGACCCAATTTCCCCCTCGTTAGTCACGAGGGGGCGAGGGCGGCGCTGGGCGCGGGGCCCCCCAGAGCGCGGGGGCGCGCAGGAGAGAGAGGATCTGGAGGACGAGGATGAAGAGGGGGGGCGAGGATGATGACGAGGAGAGCGATGAGCACGGGGAGGGATATGATGCGGAGGAGGCGGACACGAGGAGGATGTTTGGTTTGCGACGCGTCCTCCGCGGCGCCATCGGCTGGTTCTCCTGCTGCATCGGCTGCACCTGCTGCTGGTGCTGGTACTGCACCCGCTGCGTCGCCTGGTACTGCACCCGCTGCTGGTGGTGCTGCTGGCGCTGCTGCTGCCGCTGGCTTGGACATCATCGCTGGCCTCTTCGATGCGGCAGCCTTCTTGCCAGCCTTGCCAGCTGGCTTCTTGCTGACGGGCTTCGACGGCTGCACATCCTCTGCCTCCTCTGCCTCCGCTGCATCTGCTTCCTCATCTTCGGGGGCTTCGGCCGCGTCCTCATGCCCCTCCTCATCCTCCTCCTCCTCATCATCCTCGCCCTGGGCATCTGCCTCGTCACCATCGCTGTCGTCCTCGCCCGCCTTGCGCTTCTTGAGCTGCACCTTCCCTTTGGCCTTGGCCTTGCCTTTGGCCTTCGCCTTTGCCTTCCCTTTGGCACTGGTGGCCTTCCCTTTGGCCTTGCTCTTGCCCGCGGGCTTCGGCTGCGCCTTGGGGGGGCGCTTGAGCTTCCCGTCGTCTCCGAGCCAGTCGGCCGACAGCTCCGACTCCCACGAGCACGGCTCGCCGTCGGCGCCCTTCACGGAGCCCCGCACGCCCATCACGAAGCCGTCACCACTCACGCGAAACCATTCAGCTTCTCTGGCCGAGCCGTTGGAGAGCACGAGCTGGATGGCACGGCCATCGAAGTGGCAGAAGATCGGATGATTGTCCTCGTCGTCATCGTCGCCGTCGGAGTCCAGGACCGACGAGCTCCCGAAGCCGACGCCCGTCTGAGGAGGGCTTGTGAACAGCTCGGGAACCCTGTAGTTGATGAACGGGTTCTGGACTGGCTCCTGCTGCGCTGCTGATCTGCTGGGCTTGGCGGGCGGCGACGGCGAGGGCCTCGAGATCAGCGACAGCATCGACCTCAGCTCGGGCTGCGCTTTCTCGATCGCAGTGCTGGTGAGCTCCTCGGATTACGCAAACTATCCGCACGGCGCGCAGGGCGACAGACGACGTCTGTCAAATGACAAACGGAACTGTCATATGACAGACGTTGTCTGTCACCCTGCGCGCTGGCAAGTCGATCAGACACGGCACGATCGGCCGCGATATCGCACCCGCTCCTTCTTCTTGATCCTCAGGTGCGACAACATGACGCGGGTCTTGAGCGCCCAGTAGTCGTGGAGCCCGTCGACGGGGTAGCCCGTCGCCCTGGAGATCGCCCTCACCCTCGTCACGTTCTCCGCCGGCGCCTTCATGATGCCGTAGAAGCCCTTGGCGACGTCGATGTGGTCGAAGAACCCGCCGCGCGGGTCGAGACGCAGCAGGCCTTCCAACCGCGATGCGTGCTCGCACAGGCCGTCAACGTCCATGCCGACGCGCATGTCGCTGGAGGCGTATGCCACGCCGTGGTTGCTGCCGAGGATCTTGTCGGCGTGCGGCCTCAGCGCATCCTGAGGGTTCCGACGACATCGGTGCGATACAACTGAGGAGAGATGAGGTCGGAGCGAAGAGTGGAGGGGATGCGGATGAGAGGCGGAGTGAGGAGTGAGGCGGACGGAGTGAGGAGTGAGGCGGACGGAGTGAGGCGGACGGAGTGAGGAGTGAGGAGTGATGGACGAATAAGAGTCGGGGGAGGAGGGACAAAGAGCGGAAGGTTGAGAGTGATTCCTCATCTTCCATCCTCCTCCTTCCTCCTTCGTTCTACGTTTCCTCCTCTTCCTCATCCGTCCTCCTCATCCTCATCCTCATCTTCCTCTTCCTCATCCTGCTAACTGGAAGGGCGGTGTGGGTCGGCTTTTCCCCGACGTCCGTGATCGCTTCGTGCGCCTCGCCATCGCGAGGCTTCCAGTTCCGCGTGCGGCCCATAACAGGGCCAGAAAAAAAAAAAAAAAAAAAAAAAAAAAAAAAAAAAAAAAAAAAAAAAAAAAAAAAAAAAAAAAAAAAAAAAAAAAAGCTCGGGCGCTGGGAGCGGCCCATGACAGGGCCGAAACCTGCGTTCGAGAGCGGTCGCGGCGAGGGGGCGATGGGAGGGAAGGGGGGATGGTCGGAGCCACAGCTCGAACGCATGGGCGAGAGTAGGGGGCAGGGGTCGGCGGTGCCAGCCAGGTGCACGACGTCGACTCGAGCTCCAAGAGTTTACGGCAGAACGGTGCAGCAGGCATTGATCCTGCTCATCTCCCACTCTTCCTCCTCACCCTTCTCGCCGCCCCATCCTCCCAGGCAGCCCAGCTCGAGAGCAACGCTGGGAGGTGCTTGGACATCGTGCACGTGTTTTGCGGATCTGGTGGTATACACAATGCCGCGCTGAAGCGCGGGCTCGACACCTGGCAGTTCGGCCAGCACCTGGACCCTGGGCACGACGTCACGACGGTGGACGGCTTCCTCGTTCTGCTCGACCATTTGCTCCAGGTCACCATCCCACCCTCTACCCTCCGCCCTCCAGCCCCATGCCTCCACCGCCCTGCACCCTGCACCCTGCGCCCTCCACCCTCTACCCTCCGACACATCCCACCCTCCGCCATCCACCATCGTCTTCAGCCATCCACCCTCGACCATCTGTCCTCCACCCTCCACCTTCCACCCTCCGCCCTGTACCACCCCCTACCATCCACCATCCACCCTCCATCATCCACCCTCCACCGCCGTCCACCTTCCACCACCCTCCACGCGGTCCTCTGTCTCTCGCCCTGGGCGAGGTGCGTGAGGATGGCCTTGTGTGGGTGTCTCCCGATTGTGCGAGCTGGGGCTTCGAATCTACCCACGAGGCGGAGAGAACGAGGAATTGGCGCGCCTCGACTCAAGACGTCGAAGCACGCTTGGCCATGGAACCACCGCCAGGCATCGAGGGCAAGCAGACGAACCCCGACGTGCGGCGTGGCAACAAGATTGCCAGAATCACTGCATTTATAATTCGAGTGTGCCACGCCCGCAACGTTTGGACCACGCTAGAGAACAACGGCAAGAGTTGCATGTTCGCATACCCTACCATCGCCTCCACGCTCCGAGACCTGAACTTATATGCGACGGAGGCCCACTCGTGCATGTTTAGGTGCAGCGGGCAGCAAGCAACGACTGTACCCAGGATGACGATCCGAATGTGGAGTTCGTGCTGGTGGATTGTGGCGGCTGGATTATCGTGCAAGTGCGGTGTCAGACATCGACGGGTCAAAGAGGAGAGCATGGGCATTCGTCTAGAGCACTGTGGATCGCATGACTGAGAGCGCGACAATGTCTGGTCGGGCCCAGCCCCGTTGGGGCCGACGTAGTTTTCCGTCCGCCCGCGCTCGGTCATGCGAAACACGTGCTCTGAGCGAATGGCCCTGCTCTCCGTAGGAGGGCGAGTTATGGCCACCAGGCGAGAAGTATGCATTCTACTGTGCTTCGCGCTACCCCGCAGCGTTCTGCCTCTACATCGTGGACTGCTTCATCCGCTGCCGTCGCATGGACTGGCCACGAGGCATGCCGAACCTTCCGAGCGGGCACAGCGAGGCTTTCAAATCTTTACACACGCCCCCATCTATAGATGTATGTATGAACACATATGGTATCGCAGTCCCTCCTCAACCTCACTCATCACATCATACACCTCCCTCCACCGCCTCGTCACCACACCTCCCCAACCTCCACACCAATAACCGTAATGACTATCAATCAGCTGTCCGACAGATCATTCACGTGATCTACGGGGTCTGTCATTGACAGACGCGTCTGTCATATGACAGACCCGTCTGTCATATGACAGACCCGTCTGTCATATGACAGACCCGTCTGTCATATGACAGACCTGTCTGTCATATGACAGGCCCGTCTGTCATATGACAGGCTGTCTGTGCGTTGCGCGGCAGACCGAGTGAGCGATACGCTGATGAAGTGCCGATTCCACCAGGCATCTCATCACGCACGCCGAGGTTCGAGTGATGGCCGCCATTGTGAGCAGCATCGCGATTCTGCAGGGGGCGCCCACTGTCAGCGAGGAGGCGCAATGCGAGATGCAGCCGATAGAGGTCGAATGGGATGGAGCTCATTTCCATGACCCCTCCACCTCAGCCCACCACCCCCCCGCTCATCCGTCCCCTGCCGCCATGCCCCCCTCCCCCCCCCCCCCCCTCCCCCCCCACCCCCCCCCCCCCGCCCCCCCCCCCCCCCCTCCCCCACACCCGCACCCACCCACCCAATCATTCTCTCACTCCCACGCCTCCACGCTACAGCGTTCCTTTCCTCCTCGTCCAATCTTCTTTAGTTTTATGTGCGTTGCATGATTGCGCACCGTTCGTAGGTGCAAGCACCCACCACCCGAAAGGGCAAGGTCCGCGCGGGCAGGGCCCGCGCGGGCAAGTCAGCACCAGCGGCATCGTCGCCCGCATCATCAGCAACATCGGCGACGCAAACATCGCTGAGGAGGTGGATGAAGCCAGGGCTGCATCCCGAGCTGGCGCCTGGCTCACAGGGGGCCGCCGCCGCGCAGGAGGACTCGAGCGATGAGTCTGATGAGCGGCCGCTCGTGTCGACGCCGCTCACGGTGACGCCGATCAAGAAGCAGAAGATCAGCACCAGCCCGATCAGCTGCAAAAAACAGCAGGCCCCCCGCTGGCGACAAAGGGCGACTACGACTGGCCGACGCTGATCGGTGTCAAAGCCCTTGACGTCCAGACCCTGGGCCCTCTGCGTCTGGCCAGTGCAAGTTGGGGCTGTGCCCCTCTGCGACAGCGGTCCTCAACAAAACAAAGAACACAAACAAAAAAAAACAAACAACACACAATCAGAAACAACACAACCAACAAACAAAAACAAAAAACAAACACCAACAAAACAAAACAAACAACCAACAATACCAACACAACACACATCAAAACACAAAAAAACCAAACATACACGAAACAAAACACAAAAAAAACAAAACACACACAACAAACAAAACAAAAGAAAGATCGTGGACCCACCATGAGTGCTGCGTCCCATGCATGTGCCGACCACCGTCGGGCTTCCTCATCGAGAGCTCGTCGAGGGTACACACCGTCCTCCAGCATGGCTCGTTGTTCGGCGGATTTCCACGCGGGACGCGTGATGGGCAAACGATAAAACAAAAAACCATCCTCATCCACCCCGTCTTTCTCCTCCACCCCTCTCCACCATGCTTCGCTCACACATTCCTCCAGCTCCACCGTGATCCACCCGCTCCGCCTCCCCCGATCACACTTGACCCGATAGCGCACCGCGACCACCCTGCGGGCCTGGGCCTCCCGCGCCCTCATCGCGCCCCCCCCCGCCAGGACAGCGATGTTGCCTGGCTGGTCGACGAGCCCATCTCCGTGCACGCGCCCCAGGAGCTCTAGGCCAGAAGGGAGAACGCGCGCGAGCCACATTACCATGGGAAAGGCGTTCCAGGGGCCGCGACCTCCAGCATCGGGGAAACATCATGAATGGGGAGCGTGGGGCTCCAGGGGCCTGGGGCCTCCAAGGGCCCCAAGGGGCAGTTTCCGTGGCCTGGGGCCTCCAAGGGCTCCAGGGGCCTCCAAGGAATTCCATGGGCCCAGGCACCTCGCGTGGCTTGCTCACGTTCCCCCCAGCTGCGTGAACCCGTTCATCAACTTCAGGGAGCAGCCCACGGCTGCGTCGGACCCGCCCTCGGATTGATCCGACGGCCCGCGGTGGTCTCTAGGTGCATCGAGAGGCCCAACGGGCCATCGACTGCGTCGGCCGACAGCCCGCGGAGATCTCCATGGGCCTCGAGAGGCCTGAGAAGCAATCGACTGCGTCGACAGACGGCCAGCGGGGATCTCCAGGGGGCCTCGAGAGGCTTGACCATCAGTCGGCTTCACCTACATACAATTCGAATCCTTCGCTCCGAGGGCGCTGGATCCCGAGGGCCGCTTTAGCTTTTTTTGTTTCCCGAAGGGGCGGCTTCGCGCGTTTTTTTTTGTTTTTTTTGTTTTTTTGTTTTTTTTTTTGTTGATTAAACCGAAGGGGGCCTCGGGGGGCAAAAAACAGCTACCGACAGACAGATGACAGACAAATGACAGATCTGTCATTTGTCTGTCACCCCCACAAACGCACGACACATATATCAGTTTTTGAACCCCCAGAAATGACAGACATATGACAGATCTGTCAGTGTCTGTCAGGGTCAGAAAACACGGTAAAAACACAGCTAAAGTGAGTCTGTCAGTGTCTGTCATTTGTCTGTCATTTGTCTGTCAGTGTCTGTCACCTACAAGTACACAGTTTTCATGAATGTATCCGGCAGAACCACTGGTGACAGACAAATGCCGGACAAATGACAGACTAATCTGAACCTTCGGAGCGGGGGCTGAGTGTCTCGGCTGCGCGTCGGCGAGCAGCCAGATTGCTCGGTGGACGCGCGCTGGCCGCAGTTGGCGGCGCCGCGGCGGATGCGTGGTGGCTTCGCGCCACGCTTGGAAACGTTCTCTGTCAGCCCCTCTCACCTACCTCAACCTCACCCCCCACCCCTCGGGAGCCTGGTGGACCTGGTGACTTCCCGCAGGGGGCGCGAAGATGATCGCATGGCGCGCTTTGCGGTTTAGACAGGGGGGTCGCCCTCCTCGGGGGATGCGGGAGAGCGCGAAGATCATCGCGCGTCGCGCTTCTCGGTCGGGGCAGGAGGGTCGCCCTCCTCGGGGGGCGGCGGGGGAGCGCGAAGTTAAGCGCGCTCGGCGCTTCGTGCAGCGCAACGCGCGAGCCTCGGCGCCCCAAGTCCGATGCCGAAGTTGCGGCACCTGATCGTGAATCAGGGGGCCACGGGATGTCTGGGGGTGGTTCTGAAACCGTTAGGGCTCAAGGCGAGGTGCTGTCCTGGCAGCGTTGCGACGCCCTCTCCCTGCTGCAGCCCCTCGCCATGCCGAAGGCTGGCACGGACTCCAAGGGCAAGGTTAAGGCCAAGGCGAAGGGCCACGCGAAGAAGGTCGACCACGCGACGGTTGGCAGCGGGGACGAGTCCGATCAGCCGCTGGTCACCGCGCCGCCCCCGAAGTGCATCGCGAAGCTGTGGAAGGACGCGGACCAGGACCCCGTGAAGCTGCAGACGATGCTTTCAAGCATGAACGCGCAGGACTGGATGGAAACTGAACGGAGACAAATGATGATAATGATGCTGATGCTGATGATGGTGATGCTGATGATGGTGATGCTGATGATGCTGATGCTGATGATGATGATGACGATGATGATGATGATGAGGAGGAGGAGGAGGAAGAAGAGGAGGAGGCTCGGTGGCTGGACGGGGTAAGGAGAGGATGAGTATGATGGTAATTGTGATCACATGCGCCCCGCCACGCCTCGCACGATTCGTGGCACCACAGGGAGCTCCTCCGCCGAAGGCCCCAGTGGCTGTGATCACACCCTAAAGCTGGACGAACGCATCACATGAGGACGCCCCGAGACCACGGGGGCATCCCGAACCCAGCCCGAGACAAACAGCACATGCACCGAACTCGGATCAGCTATGCGGAGACCCCAGGACAAGCAGGCCCCGTTCTCGGCCATGAACACGTTCCTGAAGAACCATGCCCCCGCCACGCGCGCGAGGTATCTTGCGACGTGCGGGCGCAGCGACGCCGAGAAAGTCCAGTGGCTGATGCGCTTCGTCATCGACCCGTCCACGGGTGGATGCAAAGCCAAGTGCGTGGGCGTCCAAACCGCCCACCCGACCCACATCCCCATCAATCTCATCCTCGAGGTCAACGTCCTGGGGTTCCCCCCACATCAGCATCCAGCTTTTCCCAAGGTACCCCTCGTGTCCTTGCCTGTGGCCTGTCCTGTTCGCCAAGTTCGTTGGCCAAATGTTGCCCGCCGAAGAAGAAAAACAGTTCGGCCCAGGAGGGTCGTGCGTCCTTACCGCCCGTCCTTAGTGCACGCGTTGCTTCCAATCCTACCCGCATCCTCTTGGAACCACGCAGGTGCGAGACCAAGACCAAGAGGACGAGGAGGGAGGGCATCATCGACGTCTGGGCGACGGAGTCGATCTTGGCTGGCCCCAAGTACCTCAACGACGCGGTGCCTCCGTGTGAAACGGGGGGGGGGGG
>CAUYUJ010010779.1:1078982-1103982 GCA_963575745.1 Prorocentrum cordatum
CAGGTCACCATCCCACCCTCTACCCTCCGCCCTCCAGCCCCATGCCTCCACCGCCCTGCACCCTGCACCCTGCGCCCTCCACCCTCTACCCTCCGACACATCCCACCCTCCGCCATCCACCATCGTCTTCAGCCCTCCACCCTCGACCATCTGTCCTCCACCCTCCACCTTCCACCCTCCGCCCTGTACCACCCCCTACCATCCACCATCCACCCTCCCCCATCCACCCTCCACCGCCGTCCACCTTCCACCACCCTCCACGCGGTCCTCTGTCTCTCGCCCTGGGCGAGGTGCGTGAGAATGGCCTTGTGTGGGTGTCTCCCGATTGCGCGAGCTGGGGCTTCGAATCTACCCACGAGGCGGAGAGAACGAGGAATTGGCGCGCCTCGACTCAAGACGTCGAAGCACGCTTGGCCATGGAACCACCGCCAGGCATCGAGGGCAAGCAGACGAACCCCGACGTGCGGCGTGACAACAAGATTGCCAGAATCACTGCATATAATTCGAGTGTGCCACGCCCGCAACGTTTGGACCACGCTAGAGAACAACGGCAAGAGTTGCATGTTCGCATACCCTACCATCGCCTCCACGCTCCGAGACCTGAACTTATATGCGACGGAGGCCCACTCGTGCATGTTTAGGTGCAGCGGGCAGCAAGCAACGACTGTACCCAGGATGACGATCCGAATGTGGAGTTCGTGCTGGTGGATTGTGGCGGCTGGATTATCGTGCAAGTGCGGTGTCAGACATCGACGGGTCAAAGAGGAGAGCATGGGCATTCGTCTAGAGCACTGTGGATCGCATGGCTGAGAGCGCGACAATGGCTGGTCGGGCCCAACCCCGTTTGGGCCGACGTAGTTTTCCGTCCGCCCGCGCTCGGTCATGCGAAACACGTGCTCTGAGCGAATGGCCCTGCTCTCCGTAGGAGGGCGAAATATGGTCACCAGGCGAGAAGTATGCATTCTACTGTGCTTCGCGCTACCCCGCAGCGTTCTGCCTCTACATCGTGGACTGCTTCATCCGCTGCCGTCGCATGGACTGGCCACGAGGCATGCCGAACCTTCCGAGCGGGCACAGCGAGGCTTTCAAATCTTTACACACGCCCCCATCTATAGATGCATGTATGAACACATATGGTATCGCAGTCCCCCATCAACCTCACTCATCACATCATACACCTCCATCCACCGCCTCGTCACCACACCTCCCCAACCTCCACGCCAATAACCGTAATGACTATCAATCAGCTGTCCGACAGACCATTCACGTGATCTACGGGGTCTGTCATTGACAGACGCGTCTGTCATATGACAGACCCGTCTGTCATATGACAGACCCGTCTGTCATATGACAGACCCGTCTGTCATATGACAGACCTGTCTGTCATATGACAGGCCCGTCTGTCATATGACATGCTGTCTGTGCGTTGCGCGGCAGACCGAGTGAGCGATACGCTGATGAAGTGCCGATTCCACCAGGCATCTCATCACGCACGCCGAGGTTCGAGTGCTGGCCGCCATTGTGAGCAGCATCGCGATTCCGCAGGGGGTGCCCACTGTCAGCGAGGAGGCGCAATGCGAGATGCAGCCGATAGAGGTCGAATGGGATGGAGCTCATATCCATGACCCCTCCACCTCAGCCCACCACCCCCCCAGCTCATCCGCCCCCTGCCGCCATGCCCCCTCCCCCACACCCGCACCCATCCACCCAATCATTCTCTCACCCCCACACCTCCGCGCTACAGCGTTCCTTTCCTCCCCGTCCAATCTTCTTTAGTTTTATGTGCGTTGCATGATTGCGCACCGTTCGTAGGTGCAAGCACCCACCACCCGAAAGGGCAAGGTCCGCGCGGGCAGGGCCCGCGCGGGCAAGTCAGCACCAGCGGCATCGTCGCCCGCCTCATCAGCAACATCGGCGACGCAAACATCGCTGAGGAGGTGGATGAAGCCAGGGCTGCATCCCGAGCTGGCGCCTGGCTCACAGGGGGCCGCCGCCACGCAGGAGGACTCGAGCGATGAGTCTGATGAGCGGCCGCTCGTGCCGACGCCGCTCACGGTGACGCCGATCAAGAAGCAGAAGATCAGCACCAGCCCGATCAGCTGCAACAGCAGCCCCGCTGGCGACAAGGGCGACACGCTGGCCGACCTGATCGGGTCAGCCCTTGACGTTCCAGACCCGGGCCCTCTGCGTCCTGGCCAGTGGCGGTGCCCGCTCTGCGACAGCGTCTACAGCGTGGACCACCATGATTGCTGCGTCCAGTGCATGTGCGACCCGTCGGGCTTCCTCATCGAGGGCTCGTCGAGGGTGCACACCGTCCTCCAGCATGGCTCGTTGTTCGGCGGATTTCCACGCGGGACGCGTGATGGGCAAACGATAAAAAAAACATCCTCATCCACCCCGTCTTTCTCCTCCACCCCTCTCCACCATGCTTCGCTCACACATTCCTCCAGCTCCACCGTGATCCACCCGCTCCGCCTCCCCCGATCACACTTGACCAGATAGCGCACCACGACCACCCTGCGGGCCTGGGCCTCCCGCGCCCTCATCGTGCCTCCCCCCGCCAGGACAGCGACGTTGCCTGGCTGGTCGACGAGCCCATCTCCGTGCACGCGCCCCAGGAGCTCTAGGCCAGAAGGGAGAACGCGCGCGAGCCACATTACCATGGGAAAGGCATTCCAGGGGCCGCGACCTCCAGCATCGGGGAAACATCATGAATGGGGAGCGTGGGGCTCCAGGGGCCTGGGGCCTCCAAGGGCCCCAAGGGGCAGTTTCCGTGGCCTGGGGCCTCCAAGGGCTCCAGGGGCCTCCAAAGAATTCCATGGGCCCAGGCACCTCGCGTGGCTTGCTCACGTTCCCCCCAGCTACGTGAACCCGTTCATCAACTTCAGGGAGCAGCCCACGGCTGCGTCGGACCCGCCCTCGGATTGATCCGACGGCCCGCGGTGGTCTCTAGGTGCATCGAGAGGCCCACGGGCCATCGACTGCGTCGGCCGACAGCCCGCGGAGATCTCCATGGGCCTCGAGAGGCCTGAGAAGCAATCGACTGCGTCGACAGACGGCCAGCGGGGATCTCCAGGGGGCCTCGAGAGGCTTGACCATCAGTCGGCTTCACCTACATACAATTCGAATCCTTCGCTCCGAGGGCGCTGGATCCCGAGGGCCGCTTTAGCTTTTTTTGTTTCCCGAAGGGGCGGCTTCGCGCGTTTTTTTTTGTTTTTTTTGTTTTTTTGTTTTTTTTTTTGTTGATTAAACCGAAGGGGGCCTCGGGGGGCAAAAAACAGCTACCGACAGACAGATGACAGACAAATGACAGATCTGTCATTTGTCTGTCACCCCCACAAACGCACGACACATATATCAGTTTTTGAACCCCCAGAAATGACAGACATATGACAGATCTGTCAGTGTCTGTCAGGGTCAGAAAACACGGTAAAAACACAGCTAAAGTGAGTCTGTCAGTGTCTGTCATTTGTCTGTCATTTGTCTGTCAGTGTCTGTCACCTACAAGTACACAGTTTTCATGAATGTATCCGGCAGAACCACTGGTGACAGACAAATGCCGGACAAATGACAGACTAATCTGAACCTTCGGAGCGGGGGCTGAGTGTCTCGGCTGCGCGTCGGCGAGCAGCCAGATTGCTCGGTGGACGCGCGCTGGCCGCAGTTGGCGGCGCCGCGGCGGATGCGTGGTGGCTTCGCGCCACGCTTGGAAACGTTCTCTGTCAGCCCCTCTCACCTACCTCAACCTCACCCCCCACCCCTCGGGAGCCTGGTGGACCCGGTGACTTCCCGCAGGGGGCGCGAAGATGATCGCATTGCGCGCTTTGCGGTTTAGACAGGGGGGTCGCCCTCCTCGGGGGATGCGGGGGAGCGCGAAGATCATCGCGCGTCGCGCTTCTCGGTCGGGGCAGGAGGGTCGCCCTCCTCGGGGGGCGGCGGGGGAGCGCGAAGATAAGCGCGCTCGGCGCTTCGTGCAGCGCAACGCGCGAGCCTCGGCGCCCCAAGTCCGATGCCGAAGTTGCGGCACCTGATCGTGAATCAGGGGGTCACGGGAGGTCTGGGGGCGGTTCTGAAACCGTTAGGGCTCAAGGCGAGGTGCTGTCCTGGCAGCGCTGTGACGCCCTCTCCCTGCTGCAGCCCCTCGCCATGCCGAAGGCTGGCACGGACTCCAAGGGCAAGGTTAAGGCCGAGGCGAAGGGCCACGCGAAGAAGGTCGACCACGCGACGGTTGGCAGCGGGGACGAGTCCGATCAGCCGCTGGTCACCGCGCCGCCCCCGAAGTGCATCGCGAAGCTGTGGAAGGACGCGGGCCAGGACCCCGTGAAGCTGCAGGCGATGCTTTCAAGCATGAACGCGCAGGACTGGATGGAAACTGGACGGAGACAAATGATGATAATGATGCTGATGCTGATGATGCTGATGCGGATGATGGTGATGCTGATGATGATGCTGATGATGATGATGATGATGATGAGGAGGAGGAGGAGGAGGATCGGTGGTTGGACGGGGTAAGGAGAGGATGAGTATGATGGTAATTGTGATCACATGCGCCCCGCCACGCCTCGCACGATTCGTGGCCCCACAGGGAGCTCCTCCGCCGAAGGCCCCAGCGGCTGTGATCACACCCTAAAGCTGGACGAACGCATCGCATGAGGACGCCCCGAGACCACGGGAGCATCCCGAACCCAGCCCGAGACAAACAGCACATACACCGAACTCGGATCAGCTATGCGGAGACCCCAGGACAAGAAGGCCCCGTTCTCGGCCATGAACACGTTCCTGAAGAACCATGCCCCCGCCACGCGCGCGAGGTATCTTGCGACGTGCGGGCACAGCGACGCCGAGAAAGTCCAGTGGCTGATGCGCTTCGTCATCGACCCGTCCACGGGTGGATGCAAAGCCAAGCGCGTGGGCGTCCAAACCGTCCACCCGACCCACATCCCCATCAATCTCATCCTCGAGGTCAACGTCCTGGGGTCCCCCCCCACATCAGCATCCAGCTTTTCCCAAGGCACCCCTCGTGCCCTTGCCTGTGGCCTGTCCTGTTCGCCAAGTTCGTTGGCCAAATGTTGCCCTCCGAAGAAAAAACAGTTCGGCCCAGGAGGGTCGTGCGTCCTTACCGCCCGTCCTTAGTGCACGTGTTGCTTGCAATCCTACCCGCGTCCTCTTGGAACCACGCAGGTGCGAGACCAAGACCAAGAGGACGAGGAGGGAGGGCATCATCGACGTCTGGGCGACGGAGTCGATCTTGGCTGGCCCCAAGTACCTCAACGACGCGGTGCCTCCGTGTGAAACGGGGGAGGGGCGGTGCGACAGCGCAAGCTGGCCAATTAGCTGGGCGGGCTACCTACCTGCGCTCTGCGCTGCACATACGGACCCAGCCTACCGAGCTCTAGGCTAGCGACGGGCTGGACGTTGAAGTTGAACACTGAAGTCGGACGCTGAAGCGGGCCTGAAAGGGTAATGACGCCCACTCTGGCCTGAAACGCACAGGCCCACTTCAGTGTCCAGAATTCGTGTCCAGCATTAGTGTCCAGCCCGTGTTCGGACAGCGATACCGATGCGATGGCGAGGACGAGGAGGATATGAGAGCGAATGACGAGAGGATGGGACAAGGATGATCATGCTCAGGACGAGGCGACGAGGAGCAAGGCCGAAACATGCGGGAAGGATGATCACGATGAGGAGGAGAAGGAGGAATCTGCAGATGACGATGCGGAAGGGACTGAGGAGGATGACGATGCGGAGGAAGAATATGTGCGATGGGTCCGTTGCGTTGGTCTGCCCACAGGCGCACGCAGCTGCGATCGTGAAGGAGTTGCCCTCTCGCCCGCACAAGCGCTCGATGGCGCTTCGAGCGCAGGGGGTGCTCGAGTACCACTACGTGGCGGACGCGGAGGGCCAGCTGATCGACCAGACGTCGCACCCCGCCGCCGTGGAGGCCGAGGCGCCCATGAATCCCCTCGACGCGGTGAGGGTGCTTCAGGAGCGACCGCGCAACGCGGCCGAGGAAGAGGAGGAGGAGGAGGAGGATGACAGGAGCTTTCCTTGCGGTTTGGAACGGTATGGGCAACCTATACCTCCTCGACGCCATAGGTGGCGCGCTTTCGGGGGAAGAGCCGAAGCCGCCGCGGCTGGATTCTCTTCGAAACGCTTGGGGGCGGAGGGCAGCAGAGAGGGACGATGACGAGGAGGCCCAGTGGGGAGGACGGGCCTGCGCCCCTCCGAGCCCCGCAGGGCATGCTGCTGGGCATGGACGGTTGGGGCGCCGCCCTCGACGCGGTGCACATGGCGGGCTCGATGGCCCACGGCAACACGGCGCATGCGTCGACGGCAAGGTCGGTGGCTGAGAGCGTCGCTGACTCGGCGGCGGCGTCGGCTCCCGAGGTGACTGGCGGCAAGGGCGGCGAGCCCGTCGAGTCCGACAAGGACGCCAAGAGGAGGAAGAAGGCCGAGAAGGATGCGGCCAAGAAGGCCGAGACGGCCAAGAAGTTGCATGACGCGGAGGTGGCGTTCCTCGCCTCGATCGCCGAGCTCTCCCAGGAGGAGCAGGAGAAGAAGAAGGAGGCCCGCGCGCTCGAGCTGCAGACCGACGAGGCGAAGAAGGCCATGGAGAAGGCGTTCCGGGATGCCCAGCAGAAGGCCACGGGGTTCGGCCTGACGTGCGAGGCGCAGGTGCCGCAGGTCGTGGACGCGCTCCTCAAGCGGGACTTCCCCAAGGAGACGGCCGACCACCTCAGGACTGGGGCTGACGAGGTCCTCGACAGGGTGAACGTCTTCAAGCGCACGGTGCTGACCCAGCAGCCTAAGGTGGTTGAGCCCCCTAACTCCTCCCGCGTCGACCCCGCTGCAACCAGAAACGGCAGCGTCCAGATGCACCCATTGCGTTCTTGCCTCGTCGACCCAGCCGTGGTCGCCCGAGGTCGCCCACGAACCGTCCAGGGGCTGCGCATCATTACCGTAGTGTTGAGTGTAATCTCACCGCCTGCTGCAGGGGAAGCCGACGATCAAGATGTGCCAGGATGCGGAGGAGCACGTGAAGACGGAGCTCGGTAAGCTGGTCGAGTCGTAGTCGAGCTTCGAGCGGCGCCTGCTCTGGAACGACATGAAGAAGGTAGCCAGCGCAGGCGAGGCGGCGGGGCCGCATGTCGCGGCCTGAGGACGTCAGCAGGTGATCCTGCTCTGCGCGAGCTCTTTACAGCCGAGCCTGGCTTGGGTGATGCCAGGCAATTCGCACGGTTGCGTGCCGTGAAATGTATGTACAGGGATGGATGGGATGATCGGGTTAGGATGACATCTCGAGGTGAGAAGGCGATGAGAGGATGACGAGGTGAGGAGGCGAGGGGATGAGGCGAGGTGGGGAGGCGAGGAGGTGAGATGGGGAAGGGGGATGGAGGACCAGGGTGGATAACTAAGCCGAGCAGGCACGATATTGAAGCAATATCGCAAGTGCGAGAGCGAACATCGCAGACTAGATGTCACGCAACCGACTGCCCTGCGATCCTGATGGGTTGTCGACCAATTGTTGCAAGCGGCATTCGATCGGATCCGTTCGAATGCCGCCTGCCGAATCGTGTTGGATCGCGGGTCAGTCGGTCGCGTCATCTGATGGCGTTTCGGCTGGCAGCGCACGCGCGCGACGGCCGCCCAGCATGCCAGGCCGAGGGGTTAGGCAACGGCTGTTTGACAGAGACCGCAGCAGCAGCGCCAGCAGTGGCAATGCATCGAAGTGGATCCACCGCCTGTGGAGCACTGGGCGCGTGAGCTCGGTCGAAGTCGGCGAAGGAGCGAGGGCCAGCATCGATGACAATAATTCGTGCACCACTTTGCAAAGCTGGAGGCGCATCGGCAAGCGTCCCACTACCAAGTCGAATGCATACAGGGACTACTCTCGGAAGCTATCCAAGGACCGTGTTTTCTTTCAGTGAACAGCGTTTTGTTTCGTAGCAGACTGCGCTGGCGACTGCGGGCGGGCATGTCATATGACGGACCAGTCTGTCATATGACATACCAGTCTGTCATATGACAGACCAGTCTGTCATATGACAGACTGGTCTGTCATATGACAGGCCCGCCTGTCAGTCGCGGCGCGCAGACTGCTGTGAAACACAACGCCGCAAAAAGAACCCCCAGTAGACCAAGATGCCACCGCCTTACCAAGCCAAAGTTCCACTGTGGGACAAGCGCACTGGCAAGCAGGCCACGCGCGTCGTCAACTTCCTACTGCTGACAAAACAGTTGGACGTTATCATCGCACCAGGAGAAGAGATGGACTGGACGCACATGGATGAGCGACAGGAACATACACAATAAAAAAACACTCGCAACGACACCACACGACAACTATACGGAATCCGCATGCCGACA
Organism: Prorocentrum cordatum; assembly: GCA_963575745.1. NCBI lineage: Eukaryota > Dinophyceae > Prorocentrales > Prorocentraceae > Prorocentrum > Prorocentrum cordatum. Next base: position 1,087,350 of record CAUYUJ010010779.1, read on the forward strand.
TGCACGAGGCTGTAATGCACTCTCTAGCTCCACGACCCCTCCAATCCTGGAACGCCCCCGTGCCCACGAAGACATATCGGTGAACTGAACGATGCTGCAATACACATCTCCGCCCAACACAACTCAAACCCACACCGTCTTTCCCCGACCTTCCGTGAAGGAGCCGCTCCGCGAGGCGGCGCACGAGTGGTCAGACAAAATAGGCTTCGACCGAGCTGCCACTGACAAGCTGATAGTGCGCGGGCTGTGGGGGGATGGCGCGCCTTATCACACGCGAGACTCTATTTACCTATGGACCCTCACTGCGCTCACGGGAAAGTACCTGTGGCGCGACAGAACCGTGTGATTCCTCACACCCCGCCCCGCCCCCCGCCCCGCAATGAACGCTTGCGTTCCTCGAGGGGGGAGGGGGCTCGAGCAAGCCGTGGAGAGAGAGAGAGAGAGAGAGAGAGAGAGAGAGAGAGAGAAATAAACAGCGAGCCAGATATATACAGCGAGAGAAAGCTGTACATAAGAGAGAGATACGTATAGATCGAGATGTGTGTATATAGAGAGAGGGAGATAAGCGGAGGGGGTAACACCACTCGAGGGCCGCGCGTGTGATGTGGCTCACCGTCCCCCCCAGGTCTCGCAAGCGTTTTTGGTTTGGGTGCTTCGGCAAGCGCCAGACGTGCCAGTGCGGGTGCGCAGGCAAGTGCACGTTCACGGAGGCCCGATTTCCGTTTGCGTCGATGTTTGGCTGTCATGCTCCTCCCGATCTCGTCCCCCTCCTCCCCCCACCACAACCATAATTGGCTTCCTCCGTCACGCTCTCTGCCGCCTCTCCTCCCAACCCGCTCCTCCCCTCGTCCTCGCCCCCTCCTCGCCATTCCGCTCTCAATAGGGGGGCGGCCGAACGTCGGCGCCAACGAACTGCCGCGGTCGCGTTTGAATACGGCGGTCACCCCTGCCAACGCTGGGACGGCTTAGAGGTTCTATTTTTGTTGGCGAACCTGGAAGTCCCAGCGTGCGGCAGCGTTGACAGCCCGCCTCCCGCCGAGAGGTTTGGCGCGTTCTCGGGTGGATGTTCACGTATTGGCTGGCGGGGAAGTGGCCGTCAAAGCGGCACGACGATTTACCATTCGCAGACTCCCCGTACTGGGGTGATCGGGATAGGGCTGCGAAGGCAGCTCACGACATGAGGATACCTAGGGGTGCGTGCATAGATATTCGCGGGGACTGGGCGTGGTACAAACAAGTCTTCAATGTGACGGGGTGGAGGGGGGGGCCTCCCACGGCGAGAATATGTTATCGGTGTGCTTGCACGGTCGAGCAGATGGGAGAGTTCGGGAGACATGCGCGATGGCGCTCCACAATTTACACGGCTAAGTCGTACCTCGAACTATTGATACACGGCACCTTGGACATGGACCTGGAACCGTTAGCACTACCAGGGTTTTCGTGGAAAATGTTGCGCCCAGGGTTAATGCGCGTCTGCTGTCTGGGCGTCACGTCCGAGGTCAATGGGAACGTGCTGTGGGAGGTGTTTAAAGAACTAGGCGGAGCCAGGTCCAATCCGCTGGAGGCGCCGCGCTGTGCAGAACGAGTTTCAGCGCAGGCGCATGCCGTGGCATCAGCCCTGTGAGCGACGCACGCGGGATGCGGCGGAGAAGCCACAAGGCTGTTGTCATGGATGGTGCAAACGCTGAAGCACGCTTATAGGTTCGGCGCCATCCTTCGCTCTCCACCTTCCTCTCACTCTCCCTCCCTCTCCCTTCGCCCTGTCACTCGCCTTCTACACCCCCGCTCCCTCTCCCCAGCTCCCCCCCGCCCACAATTTCTCCCACCTGCTCTTGGCGGGGAAAGGTGCGCGACAGAGGGGCAGCCCTTCCCCATTCCGTCCATTCACCGCCCACCACCTCTTCACCCTTCGCCTCGCCCTCCCTGCCCCGCCCATTTCACACCTCCTGACCACGCCCTTCCCCTCCCATCATCCTCGCCTTATTCCTGCTCTGGCGTTTGTTCCGCCATCTTGTGCGGTGGAGCCCTGGACCCCAGGTGCTGACGAAGCTGGAGCTTCTTTTGAATCTGGCTGCACGAGCTTTGGGCACGACGTGTCCGATCCAGCACCTCACCCTCGGCATGATTCGGGCGAAAGCAGGCAAAGCACCGAAACTCAAAGCAAAAGCAGCCGAAGGTAGGTACATGGTCCCGATAATCGAATATATGCTGGCGAATCTCCTTCCGTGCACTACGCCCCGTTCCCAAGCACGGACGGCGAGGGGGTAAACGGAGGCGGGAGGGAGGCGGGAGAGGGACTGGACGAGGGTGGATACGGGGGACACGTCCGCCTCGAGGATGAGATGCGTGATGCTGCTCGCGAGAACATACGACGAGCGCAAGAATTGGGATCCTGCGGCGAGCCCGTTTAGAGTGGCAGATCCCGCACGCAAGCACTTAGAATATTACAGGGTGATGCGGGATCACTACGCCCTGGATGACAAGGCTTTGGGGACCAAGCCGAAGCACCATATGTTTTTGGAGCTCGCCGAAGCGTGCTCGCCAGGAAACCCGACGGACCGAGGGGGGCAAGGGTGTCTTCGGCCCGTTCTCCATCTCATTTTCCCTATCCCGCATTCTCTCTCTCTCTTTTTCTCTCCCTCTCCTTCGCCGCCCTCCCCATCACCATCTCCCCCTCCTCCTCTCTCTCCCCTGCCCCTGTCTCCCCGCCCGTTTCCATCCTCCACCTGGCTCCAGCAGGATCATTGGGAGTACATGGACGAATCTGAGATTGGAGCCTGCTCTGAGTTGGCTGAGACGGTGCACCCTTCCCTGTTGCACGTGCGTGTCATTGAGAAGCACCGCTTGACGAGTGTCGAACTCTGAAAACGTAATTCCCAGCCAGGCTGGGTGACAGACGGGGCCTGTCATATGACAGACCAGTCTGTCATATGACAGGCCTGGGGTGGCAGAGAAGACGGGTACGGGGACGGTGCGTAAAGAAACCTAGATAGGCAAGGCCCTCTCCCCCAAAAGCTCGTTATCTTCGTCCACCTCTTCCTTCCCCCCCCTGCCCCCCAGATCCCGACGTCGTTTTTGTTTTACCGCGACGCGGCCCCTCCTGATGGTCCAGCTTTTCATCGCGAATCGTTGCGCGACGGTCCCAGGGCCCGTTGACGGCCCCAAGGAGGCCCACGACATCGAGGGCACCAAGAAACATGGCCAGAAAACGCCCGTCGTCGTCGGAAACCTGGGGAAGAGGTCGCGGAGGAGGAGGAGGGCCGCAGGAGGGCCTCTTCCCTCGGCCGCAGGGCGCTGCTGCTTTTCCCCCTCTCACATCACCGACGTCGCGGGAAACATACTATGTGTTTTGTTCCTTCGGAAGGCCCACAACGGGCCTTGGGACCATGAACATTTGCCGCAAGGACCCACGGAAGAGAAAAAAACGGTGTCCACTGCGAAAAAAAAACGACGTCGGGATGTGGAAGGTGTTTTTCTGCTCTCTCTCTCTCTCTCGCTGTTGCGTCTCTCTCTCTCTCTCGCTGTTTCTCGCGATGTGTGCAAGATGAGGATATAATGACAGAGATTTGTGTATATGATGGCGGTGCTATAAATAGCGTGTGTGATGGTGTGTATATATATATACATAACCATATAAACGAATACATATATACATACACAATTATATACATACGTACATGTGTATATATGTATATATACACAAACATATATGTATATATACATATATATATATATATGTATGAATGTATATATGTATGTAAACATACATATATATATATATATATATATATATATATATGTATGTATGTATATATATATGTATGCGGGATCCGGCTTTCTTTTGCGGGATCCCACTATGCGCGCGCGCATGTTGTGGGGAAAAACCTAAAGTATCGCAGGTACCAGGCGGAGTTGACATCCCCACAACTTTTTGTAGGATTGGATCCTCTGGGTAGCTTGGCCAAGCTCTGGCCCGGCTGTCGGACACATGGGCGCTTCCACAAGGGCAGGGGTCGGCGGTGATTCCCCGTAGGCGTCTTCGACAACGCCAACGTCTGAATATGCGCTGATGGCGTCTATCCGCACCCCGCATGATGTTCTCAGATGCGACAGGGCAGCACCGAGACGCACCGACGCGACTCTGATAGATCCCACTCTGATAGAGGGGGCCGGCGGCAGAGGGCGAAACCCTTGGGGATTATATATATATATATATATATATATATATATATATATATATAATATACATATATATATATATATATATGTATGTATATGCGTACACGGTCCTTGATGTAGCCCTTGATGGGCTCGTCCCAATTTTGGCCCGTGTCCGTGGCTGGGTTGCACTGTAGACGCGTCCTGTGAGATCCCTCCTTCCGTCAGCCCCATGCTCGAACACATCAAAAACTACACTTAGCAAAACACCACCCAGTTGCGGGGACCAGGGGGGGCAATCAGAATTCGGTTAGGCGCGCTGGTCGGTCTGGGTGGACGGGCACCGCCTCGCGACCTACGACGGGGAGCGCTGGTCATGCGAAACACGTGGGGCGCCAAGCGTTGCAACTATCAGCATGTTTCACGGCGGGGCTAAACGGCTGCTGCAACAGGAAATGATAACGCGAACTGCCGCTTCATCCGTGGAGGGGGGATCCAACACGGAAAAGAATTCGAAGGCGTGGGGCGTCTGGCCAGGCATTTACTTACGGCACGCATAGAACCGATCGCGGCTACAAAACTTGGCGAGACACGGGGATGAGGTGGAAGTGGAAGGACACAATGAAAGAGGCTGCTAAGGCACGGAGACACGAGACGAGGGAGGAGATCACGCCTGAGGCAAAGCGGCGCCCCAAAGCACAGAAAACACTGGGGTCATCATACTGGGGCAGAGGCGGGGAAGGGCAGCGGGCAGTGCGAGGCGGAAAAGGACAGCGGCCATGCAGGTGGTTTCGCTGAGCCTGAGGAAGTGGGAAGTCGGCGGGGAGCGGCCCTGGGGACGGGGCCTCGGAGATGGGCAGCACGGGCAGCCGATGCTTCGCCAGAAGGGGACACGTACAGAACTACACTTAGCGGCCGGGGCACGGTACACGTCGGGAGCGCGAGTCGCGCCCCCGACATGTACCCCGCCCCGCTGGCTAGGTGTAGTTATATGAGTGCTCTGTTTTGTGAGGATGTCCCTGGCGAAACCAGCACGTACAGAACTACACCTAGCGCCTGGCTAAGTGTAGTTCTGAACGTGCTGGATGTCTCGAGCGGGGCGAGCACGTATAGACCGGCACCTAGCGAAAGTGGCAGGGTACAGGTCGGGGGCGTCGCCGCGCCTCCCCGCAGAGTCAGGAGGGCAGGGGCCACTGAAATCCCAGCCGCCCTCAAGGCGGCGGAGGCTGGACGTCCCAGGGATGCCCGAAAGGGACCCAACTGCGGCCAAGGGCGCGCAACCAGGTCCGTGGGGGCCCCAAGAGCGCTCCACGACCTCCAGCCGCAATCTGAGGTCGTAGCGTCTTGGGGGTCTCCTGGAGCGCTTGGCGGGGTCTTGGATTCTTCCTGGGGCGCTCGGGAGGTCCCAGGAGCGCACCTGCTCGCCACGACATCTGGTCTCGATCTGGAGGTCGTGGCGTCTGGGGCCTCCGTGGGGCGTTTTGGGGGCACTGGGGGTTCCTCCTGTAGCCCATCATGGGTCCCACGAGCGCTGGTGGTGGCTACGACCTCTGACCTTGTGATGGATCCCTCCATCCTCTTTGCCCCCCCCCGTGATCAGGGCAACTCGCCTGGTGGCGATGTTTCGAGGATTTTAAAAGATATGCGCGCTCCGCCTCCGCCTCCGAATCGCGAGTTGTTATTTCTGATTCCACGCCGACTCTGGCTAGCGACGTCGAAGCCCTCGCAAATCCGACAAACGCGATGACCCCCTCGAATGGCGGGCAAAACAAACTTTGGAACGATAGCCCAAAATTAATTTTGAAATTTCGGGATCCGCGAGAGAAACTAATCCACTCGCCCAAAGTGTAGCTCTCTATCTGTCCGACATGCCTGCTGCAAACATGGTTATCCTCTCTCCCCCCGCACCCATCCCCTCTTGCGGGCAAGACTTGCGTCCAGATCCACTGCAGCTTGGAGGTTGGGCTTCTCTTCCCCAATAAGCCCGAGGCGCACTGGATATGGATAAGACTCTGACCCCTAGAGGCTCGACTTTTACATCCACATCCAGTGCGCCCCTCAGCCTTGCGGCGGCCCTTCCAACAAGGCCCAAGGCGCTTTGGGATGCGCATCTGGACATTGCCCGACATGACGAAGAAGCGCGGGATGGGGGGAGGGTGCGTCTCAGACGGCCGCCCCGTGCCCCCTCCCTGCGCGCCGCCGGGGGAGGAGGGGCCGGCGGCCTGCGGGGGGAGAACTCACGAACGAGCGCCACAACAGCGAGAGCGGTCCCAACTGCGGAGGATGGGCGTGGCAGCCGGCCCCTCCAGGCAACCCCCGCGCGACGCAGCGCCCGAGCCGCCCCGCCGCTGCCTCCCGCCGTCTGCGCGGCATCCTGTCTGGCACCGCCCGCTTGGCCCGCGAGGCCGCCGCCAGGAGCGCCCTCGCCGCCGACGCGACGACTCGGGTGAAGCAAGCAGCTCTGGGCCTCCCCAGCTGAGGACAGCACAGCCCAGCCCCACCCCCTGGCCAGGACCCCCCACTCCCGACCTGCTGATCCAGGGGGTCCCTGCCAGGGGTAGGCGGGGGAGGGGGGGGGGGGGGGGGGGGGGGGGGGGCAAAGGCCACCCTCGCCCCTGGCCACGGCCACCCTGGATCCGCAGGTCGGGAGGGGGGGGTCCTGGCCAGGGGGTGGGGCTGCGTTGTGCTGCCCTCAATGGGCGAGGAGCGCCGCGGCGCTCAACGTGTCTCCTCTACGACGCCTGGTCGAAAAATAGGGATGCCGATGTTGTGAAGGATGGATGGTGTGCCAGCTCCCTTGCGTAACTTCGAAAACATGTCTCCAAGTGCTCACACAAGTCGACGCAGGGTGGTCGTCCTTTCGCTCGTCGGCCCGAGCCTGCGCACCACGCGGCGGCCAGCAGGCGAAGAGGGAGAAGGAAGGCAAGACGAGCAATAACACCCCGCCTGCCCTGTCGTCCTCCGACACACGACAAATATGAATCGAACACGTGCGTATGAATTTGTCGTTGCAATATAGACTGTGGTCGGATTCGCTTCGTAGGTGTACGATTTGTGCGCACGGGGATTATGCAACGCGAATATGTTGCGCATACACACTCACCTTTTCTGCACATACGGTGGGCTGTGCTGGCCCCACCAGGCAACGACTGATACGCTGTGCTGCACACCACCCAGACGAGATCCGGTGCGCCTTGCTGGGCCCACCTGGATGGTGTCTAGTGCGCTGTGTGCCACCAGCACAGCCTGGCAACAAGAACGACTACGTTTCAGAATTATTTTAGGAAATCACGCTCATACACTCGTCATTGGAAATTCCCGTGAAATGCCGGACAAAATTCTCCAGGCGCTCTCGGGGTGTACCGCGTGAGCCTCCCAGAAGCCTAACATGGCTCACAATTTCAGCCACCGAGGCTGCGCCAGGCAGAGTTGGGGTCCACGCTGGCAAAGATTTGTTGCCTTTGTTAGACTAGCGGTCGCTACCAGGCGGAAGGTGTGGCCCGCGGTAACGGCCACGGTAACGCTTGGGCGGGGTGGGTACGCAGGGGCGCGGGTGCTAAGCGATCTCCGTAGTATGCGCGCATGCGGGGTGGGTCCAGCCCCCCAACCTACGTGCGATCGCCATTGCTACCCCGGGGGCGGCGGGGGGCCTGGGTGACGACGGATGCCTTTAGGTGCTAAACAAAACACAGTCGGACCCAGGACAGACGAACATCCTCCGAGAACACGAGACTCTCCGCCGTCCAAAATTCGAGGGGATCGTCCCCAGGATGCACAAATAACATCCAGCAAACAGGCAGAACGATGGGAGATGCTACCCGAACCGACCTCGATCTTATATCTCGGTCCGACTGCAATCTCGAGGAGGGACACTCCACGAGAAGAGCGGGCGACGGGCGATCGAGACCGCGAGCAGGCGGATGATCAATTCCGCTTCTAGCTTCCCCGAGAACCATCTCCTGAGGACCCCCCGAGGTCTCCGAGGCCGACGGACGTCTCCAAAGCCCGCTTGGCACAGCCCGACATTCCTTCTCCTCTTGTGGGGGAGACGTAAGACTCGAGTTCGGGGGACTCGGGCTGGCCTGACGGGGCCGTCAAGAAACTGACAATTAAAACGTGTATTAAGGACGGGCGGAAGAACGCAAGACACTTAGAGTCCGGAGTTTGGATCTTTGTTGGGCGGCGGGCGACCAATGAAAACGGCAAAGGAAGGGCGGCAGAGGCAAGGACACAAGGGCACCCTAGATGAAGGCGCGCGGCCTTACTGGAAGCGTTGACTCTGTACGAGACCCAATCAAAGATTTGACGCGAACTCACCCTGCAAACAGCCCACGAAAGCAAAACCGTCAAATTTCAGGACGGGCCCGTCGAACCGCGCGGGCGAACCCGAGTTCCTGCGAACTCGAGCCTTCCGTTTCCCCGATATCTGGCGTTGCGCAAAAGGGAGGCGATACTTGTAACGTAGCCTCGTCTTCAGCAGGGGGGGGGCAGGTGTTGCCCGAAACCGTGCTCGGAAAGCTACCCGATCGCTACCGAACCCCGCGCCCGATGTTGTTATGACCGCGACGACATGTTTGGTTCGAGTTCCCAGCTTTTTTCCGACTCGACGAAAATATTGCGGTCAAATCAGGGTGCGTTGTCCGTCGCCCATTTGTGAGGGCCACATACCTGTTCGGCTGTAAGAGGCTGGGCGCCTTGACAGCTGGGGGGGCAAAGGAGCCCATAATCGAATCGGTAGTAAGTCGGATGGGCGATCAAAATGAATCGGATCGGCGGAATCGGCAGCCGAGTCGGGGGGATTCGAATCGACGAAAATCGGCATGCCAATAAGGCCTCCGTCGAAAGATCGGCATCCACATCGGAATTCGAAACCGGAACAAATCGGCATCGGAATCGATCGAGATCGAATCGAATCGAGCCGGAGGAATCGAAATTAGCCCTGGAGGGTGATGTGTAAGCCCAATCTGTTCAACGAGGTTGGCATTCGCCGACCCAACGGACCAGAGGCGTGCTGAGATCTCCGGCAACTGGTTAACAATATTTCTAAATCTCGCGCGCGGAGCGGCCCCGGGGGCCCCCGGACGAAAAGTACCTCGGCAAGGTCCCGGGACAAGCCACAGAGCACTCCAGGGGAGGGCCATCTTTCGACATCCCTCACGAGGATCGTGGCCTCCGATGGGGGGAGCCGCAATCGACTACCCCCCCTCCCGCCCCAAGAGGCCCCCCAAAGCCCCCAAGAGGCCCTGGGGGCCCCAAAGACGCCACCAAGGAGCCCCAAGAGACTCCCAAGAGGTCCCCAAAAACCCCCCAAGAGGCCCTAAAGAGGGCTCCAGGGCCGGCGGAATGAACGAAGCGATTAAATAAAGCCTCTCTCCAAGCCCCCTCTTCATACGCCATTGCAGCCATTCATTTCCGCTTGGGGAACTGCACTGTTGGAAAACAACTGTTTGAATATCCGGGAGCGTGCCACAACATTATTCTCGGGACTCCAACGCCGCGGATCAACCTGACCGTTGCGCGTTGACGGTCCAGAACCGTGCCAGAACACCAGTCCTGGGACTTGGACACCGCGAGTACAAATAACTGCTGCTCCCTCATGATCGTGAATATTTCCAAAACGCATTTTTCTGGCACGTTGACCATGGACACCCGTGAAACTCCTGGAATGTTTCAAAAAAATGTGCGCGGCGCTAGAAAACGAAAAAAACATATGTTGTAATTCGGCCGCTCTCGATCCGCGAAGCTCCTGCACGTGCTTGGGGCGAAGTGCGCGGCGCTAAAGCACGAACCACATTGTGAAAACGACCCGCCCTACAACCGTGAAGCTCTTGCGAATGTGGCGGAAGTTACACGGATTGGTGAAGAAAGTGTATTTTGGGGCTCTTTCTCCTCCAACGCAGCTCGAACAAAAGGGCCTGCGGGCACCTTATGAAGCGATGGCGTCCGAATCGCTCGAGATCCCGAGCACGCCGCCTGGCCGAGCGGGGGGCGGGGGGTGAGCCCGCTCCTCCTCGGGCACCCCTCGGGACACCATTCCCTCCAGGGTCTTAGAAAGTGAACTAAAACTCGCAGCGCCTCGACGCATAGTCGCGGAGGTCTAGGCTCGCGCCCATGGCGCATCTAAACAGTACGCGGCTCAAAGCCCCACTCGGACCACAACCCCTGTTCTCGCGGTCCCAACGGATGGAAACGGGGGCGGGTCGTCCACCATGTATACTTGACCTGGCCCTGGGTGGCAACCGTCCTTCTGCGGTCGCCCCTCCTAGTCTTGATCTTCACCGCGCTGGCTCGCTCGACCCCTCGATCGGAGCACAATGTGGCCCCCCGCCGTCGCCAGCGCGCGGCAGGGCACCCGTGCGGCGCCAGCTCGGCCTCACACACAGACAGAACCAGCAAATCAAGGAAAACCCTAGCAAAGCGAGCAGGAGCCCTAGGCACACGTCCGCCATCAGCACAGTCATGATCATGTAGTAGCCCTCAGCCGCGACTCCCAGCGTGGTCACAGGAGTCAGCGCGCTCTCGTCCATCTCCCGCGGCGCCTCGCACAGCTCAGTCGAGCTTCCCTGCGCCGATGTGAGAAGTGACGCGGACATTGCAAGCAACACCTTCAGCAGGTTCGACTGGGCCTGGAAGTCGGTCGGCATGGCCCCGACTCCAGCAACCCTGAGCTCCCTGACACGGGCACCTCCTCAACCCGCAGCTCTCGCGGAGCCACTCGAGGCGTGTCCTCGGCAACGCCTTTGTGCCTAGATCCGCCTGGTTGTCGTCGCCGGCAACAGGCCCCATGGCGATGACCTTCTTGGCCACAAACTGCTGAATCCAAAGCGTCTTGGCGGCGAGGTGCGTGATCAGCCCAGCGCCCTGACGCCTCGCCGGCGCCCTCGCACTCGAGCTGTCGCATTGCCAGCTCACGCGCGCGCTGTAGCCCATGAGCGCGAAGAGCGCCCTCAGCCAAAGCCCTTCGCTAAGACCTCGAGCTCCAGAGTGCCACTCGGCATCGCAGCTGCTAAGTGACTGCGCGTCCTGACGGCAGCTGATCCAGAGCGTAGGACATCCGCGCGCTGTGATGTGCACGCTGGTCTGGCTCTTCCGCCCCTTCGCGTCGCCTGCCCAGTCGGAGTCTGTCCACGCGCCCAGGTCGACGATGTTCCGCGGCGTGGTGGGCTTGGCCATCCTCGCGCCCAGGTCCCCCGCGCCCTTCAGGTACCTTGCCGGGCTCTTGAGGGCTCGCATGTCCGCCTCACGGGGCGATGAGATACACGGGGTCAGCTTCGCGGTCACGCAGGTAGAACAGCGGGCACGCATCACGCCCCTGAGCAGCTGATCCTCGTCCGGGCCGAGGTCAGGCGCGTCGCCCCTGCCTGTCCTGCGCGCCCCCGCCCCTGGGGTGGCGCACGGGCTGCCCTCCTCAAGGCCTAGCGCCTCCAGTGCCTTCGTGAGGTACTTCTCGTTGGGCTGAACGTAGGTAGCGTCGGCCTCTCGCACGCGCCGCCTCTGGAGAAACTCGTAGTCGGCACCGCGGCCCGGTAGGCCTGACCACTTCACCTCGATGTCACGGCCTGGGTCCAGCACGAAGTCGGGCCCTGCAGCTCCTGGCGCTGTGCCGTACATGTCGTCCATGTGCAGCTCCTCCAGACATGGGGGCTCGGCGTGCCAGAAGGGGCGCGGTCGGCGACCGCTCGAACCCCCTGGCCATGAGCTGCTCCGCGGCGAACTCGACCCGGCGCCCCCCTCCAGCGCGCCGCCCTGGCAACTGCTTCGCGAGCTGCCAAACGTAGTCCTTAGCGTCGCCCTTCGCGCGGCACTCTTCCAAGACTTCGGGTGGGCGCTCGACCCGCGCGTCCTCCTCCTCGCGGGCGCGGTAGTACGCGTCCTCCGCATCAACAGCGAAAGCGGGCCATCCGTGCTGCAGAGTCACATAGTCCACCACTCGGCTATCGGCCATGCTGCTCCCTGGCGCGAAAAGGTCGTCGCGATGCTCCTGCCACTTGAACTACCGCGCGACGCACCTTGACTTGGCAATCCTCCATCCGAGGTTCGCGTCCCACTTGTAGACGCGGTCCCAGCGGGCGCTGATCCTCTCGCCGGCGGCCTTGCTCCGTTTGTCGAGGTTGCCCACCCCGTGCTGATTCAGGCCGTCGAGGGCCCGTTTGGTGGGGGCCTCGATCAACTGAGAGCCCGACGCATCGTGGGGATCAGGGACATCCATGTCCCAAAGGATCTGCAGGAAGCCAGGCCGAACGTCCTCGCAATGATCAGCTGCTACACCGCTACCTCGGCACCTCGCAGGGGCGCCTCGGTTGCCACCCTCCTCCGCGGGTCGCACCGGCGATCGACCTATCGGGGGCGTCAGCGGAGGCGCGCTCGCCGGAAACGCAGCCCACGCGCCATGGGGGCGTCGCCCCCAGCGCCGCCCCCAGCCGACGTCTGCGCCGCGGGCCCCGCCTGCCTGTCTCCAGCAGGCGCCTCGGCGCCGCCCGACGCATCGGCTGCGGGCGCCGCCATGGGCGCCGCCATGGGCGCGCCCGTCTGGGCAGCTGGCCCGCCGCAATGGGCGACCCCAGTGGACTGGGCAGCAGCGCTCGGGCCTGGCTGTGCCCCAGCTGCCTCTTGCGCCTCCAGGTCGGCGTCCGCTGCGGCAGGGGGTGCAACAACCGGCTCGATCCCGCGCGGGACCGCGCCCTGTCCTCGGCGCTGCCATGGCATGTGCGCGATCGCCGCCATGGCGATGCGATTCAACCTCCGCTCTTGGGCAGCCTCTTGACGGTCCTCGTCGTGACCAGCTCGCCCGTCTCGAGCGCGCAAAATATGATCGTCGGTGTCGTGGCTCTTCCCTAGCCACACCGCCCTCGCGAAGCCCATGTCGCCCATGAGGTGCACCTTGCCTCTCGCCCTGCGATTCCTGCCCCTGGGTAGGCGCGCCAAGACGGACTCCCTGGGGTGACCATCCCCCTGGTGTAGGCGCGGCCGTAGAGGTCCCCATGTGCCGCGCGACCGCTCGCCTTGATCCTCAGGTTGGTGCATGCCCAGCCCGCGTGGCGCTGCAAGCGCTTGTGCATGGCCGTGCCTGGTCGGACCCTGGCCCCCAGTCGTGCCTCCAGCGCGCCCCTGCTCGTGCGGAACTGCGCCTGGATGATACCATTTGCGTTCTCGGAGGGATGCGACTGGGAGCTAAACGGAGGGGGCGGGTCTCACGACCTTCACGCTTGGGCAGCTCTGCCTCGACCTTGTTGGCCCTCGTGATCCGGCCTTAGGATGAACTTATGATGGAAAGGGTTCTTTATGAACGCCACCGTGGCTGCCGCCGTGCAAGGATCGGCGCGTCGGTCGGGCTTCGGGGCGCTCCACGTGACACCCGTGTCTGCCTCCTGTCTCGACCACCAGCACCACCTCTTCGCCCTGTCTCCGGCCATCCTCGGCGAGGGGGGTCCGCCTTCACGGCGTCGGCCGCCTCGCCATTGAAGAACGCCAGGTCAAGCCCGATCACGGGGGGGCGGTCCACCTCCGCGTCTAGCAGCTCGTGGGGCCTGTCACGCCCGCGCCCCATCTGGCAGTGCTCACACCAGCGCCGCGGTGGGCAGTGCTGGTTCTCCTCGTGGCGCTGTCTCTCCTCTGGCGTCGGCTCGCAGACGCCGGGAAAGGCGGTCGGTTCCAGCACCTGCCCCGTCTCCGCCCGACGCCTCATCTCCTCGCGCCTTAGCTCGCGGAAGTCATCCGTCGCCGCCCCCACCTTGCGCCTGCGCTTGTGCCCGACGAGCCGCGCCCTGCGATGAGCCTTGGTCCCGTAGTACGGGGCGTGGATCTCCTTGAGGCGCTTCTGCATGGCGTCGGCCCTCGAGCTTGGCCCAAGCCCCTCGAGGTATGACCGCCCCGGCGGCTGCGCCGCCGCAGGTGGCTCCTGGTCCTGCGCGGGCGCCGCCGCCTCCTGCGCCCTAGGCGGCGCCGCCGCCTCCTGCGCATGCGGTGGCGCAGCTCCGGTCTCTGGCGGGGCTGGGTTACGCGACCCTCGAGCCCCTGGGCGTGGCGGAGGATCCCCCCCTCGCACCGTCCCCCGCGGAGCTCCTGTGGCACCTGCTGCGGCGACCCTGGCAAGGCAGACTGCGAGCTCGGCTCAGCCCATCGCGTCGTGGATCTGCGCGGCGAAGTAGAGCGCGCCCGCTCGCCCGTCTTGAGGCCCGCGGCATGCGGGTCACTTTGCTCGAGGACAAACCTGAATTGCTTGCGCGCCAGCTTCCCGAGGCTGAGCCCCGCGCCCTGAGGGGCGAGGTCGCTGCTCACTCTGAGCCCCCGCGAGCGCGGCTGGCGACCCTTCTCGCCGCCGACGACCATCGGGATCCCACGGGGCCCCTTCGGTACCAAACCTCTGGCCGCACACCGCGGTGAGCTTGGGCGCAGTGGGGCCCCGCTGAACTGTCGGATGCTGCGCCCCGAACGCCCGGCCGCAGAGGTGCTCGTCGCTGCCGCTGTCTGCGAGGACGACCCCTCTGCGCTGCTCCCTGCGGCAGCCTCCGACCGAGCTCCTGGCTCCAAAGACCCAGCCGACCTCGTCGCCGTCGGAGCCCGCGGCCGCCGCGCCCACGGCCCTCTGGCCCTCAGCGCCCGCAGGTGCCCGCTGGACTGCGGCCGCCTTCGGGGGCGCTGCCGACGGCGCCCGTGGCTTCCCAGCCGCCTTGTGCCGGCAGCCCTTCTCCTTGCGCCCCTGCTTCTGGCACCAGTTGCAGGGCCCCTCGAACTTGGCGGGGTAGCTGCCTTTGAGCTTGTCATTATTGACCCCCTTCTTGCTGCCTTTGCCGCCCTTGTCGCCCTTGCCGCCCATATTGTCGCCCTCGCCGCCCCCTGACCCGTCGCCCTTGCGTTGGGGCCAAGGCTGTTGGGGCGGGGCATGGCCTGATATCGCACCGATCTCCGTTGGCGCCACGCCTTGGCCCACCGTGCCGCTAGCCGCGAAGACCTGTCCAGACGCCATCCACAGTCTCTGGTGGGTCCTCAACGCCACGTGCGAGACCTCGGCGGCCGTCGGAGCGTTTGCGCAGCGCGATCTCGCACGGCCCGGGGCCATGGACGAGCGGCGCGGCGATGCGAAACTCATCGCCTGCATGACGTACCTGGCCACGTCGTTGTCCCAGTCAACGAGCTGGTCAGCGAACGGCTTCTGGTCATCCCACCTGGGGTTGAGCAGGCCGCTGGGCATGGCTGCAAACCTGTTGCCCACCCCAGGCTCGTACTCGTTCTGGATCGCCCGCCGGGCGACGAAACCCTCGCGCCTGCCCGCGAGCGTAACCATCGCCAGCGCCTTGCGCTGGGTCTTGGTGATCAGCATGGCATGCAGCAGCTTGCTCGTCGCTGCCGCGCGCTCGCCCATGCTGACGCTGTCCACCGCGAGTGCTGGCTGGGCCTCGACGCTGAGGTCATCCCAGCCCATCAGCGCGAAGAACGCGTGGGCTTTGATGGACCAGCTGGGCCAGTCCTCGTCTCTGCCACTGAACTCTGGCAGCTTGATGTCGCCTCTGCAATCCACCAGCTGCTCTCTGGGCGCCGCTGCCATGGGCAGCGCACGTCCACAGTCTTCCCCTGGATCTGATCTGCGTAGTCCACCGCAGAACCACGCTCCCCGCTACCATGGCGGAGGTTACGCGGATGCGTGAGGAGAGCGTAGATTGGGGTTATTTTCCTCCAACGCAACCCGAACAAAAGGCCAGCAAACATGTCGTGAGTTGATGGCGTCCGAATCACTCAAGATCCCGAACAAAATGTTGAAACGAATGTGCGCGGCACTGAAGCGACAACTGCATTTTGAAAACGGCCCGCCCTCAATCCGTTAAACTCGGGCAAATTCAGGATACGAATGTGCGCGGCGCTGGGGCGAAAGCCCCATTTTGAAAACGACCCGCCCGCAATCCGCGAAACTCTGGCAAATGAGCAAACGAATGCGCGAGGCGCTAAGGCGAGAGCCAAACTTTGAAAACGGCCCGCCCTCAATCTATGAAACTCTCGCAAATTCATAATGCGAGTGTGCGCGGCACTAGGGCGATGACCACATTTTGAAAACGGCCCGCCCTCATTTCGCGAAGCCCTGGCACATGTTGAAACGAAGGTGCGCGGCGCTATGGCGAGAACCACATTTCGTAAACTCGCCCTCAATCCGTAACATTGTTGCAAATGTTTAAAACAAATGTGTACTTCGGCGCTGAGACGAACGCCACATTTAAAAACAGACCCGCAATCCATCTGTAAAGCTGTTGCCAATGTTGAAGTTTCAGGGTCATCATTGGTGATGTCTCAGGCGAAACGCCCGGCCCGCCCTTTCGACCGGCCTCGGGGTGCGACAGGTACGGGTTATCTATAAGGCATAGAGTTGGATGGAGGAGGAGGAGGAGGAGGAAGAAAAAGAGGAGGGAGAGGAGGACATTCCGTGCGTTTTCGGGGCCCCCCGGGGGGTCCTTTTCCTGGCAGCCCTCGCTCCCTCTCCACTGAC
>CAUYUJ010010779.1:1111482-1128982 GCA_963575745.1 Prorocentrum cordatum
TCCACCTCCTTCCTCCCCCCCATTCCCCCTGCCCCTCCTGCCTCCTGCCTCCTCCTCCTGCTCTCCCTCTCCCTTCTCCTCCTCCTTCTCCTCATCCCCTGTCCTCCTCCTCTCCCTCTCCCTCATCCGCTTCCTCCCCTCCCTCCTCCCCTCCTCCTCCTCCTCCTCCTCCTCCTCCTCCTCCTCCTCCTCCTCCTCCTCCTCCTCCTCCTCCTCCTCCTCCTCCTCCTCCTGCCTCTTCCTTAGGCCTCCTGCCCCCTCCTGGGGCGTCTTGGGGCCGCCTGGAGCCTTCTGGGCCTTCCGGGACCTACTGGGGCCTCCTCGGGCATTCCTCCTCCTCCTATTCCTCCTCGCCCTTCCTCCCCTCAGCCTCTTCCTCTTCCTGCTTTCCTGTCCCGTCCTGCATCATCCCTCCTTCTTTTCCTGGCAATCCTCCTCCTCCTCGTCCTCGTGCGGAACACGACCCAGAGGAAGCGCACGACGTGCGTCCCAGCCGATACGCGCCGGAGGACGACCCAGAGGAAGAGCGCGCCTGAGGATGACCCGGAGGAACCACGTGAGCTGCGGGACCCATAGGAAGGCTCCCGCCTGACGCGTCCTCACAATTCACTCACAGACGAGGGTCCCGCTGGATACTTCTTCCAAATTCAGACCTGAGGAGCCCAAAAGTGACGACGGTTACAGGAATCCGATGACCCGCTCGGATTAGTAACATGATCTGCGGGCCCCATAGGGAGGCGGCTCCCGCCTGAGACTTGCTCGCAATTCACTTAAAAACGAGGCTCCCGCCTTATACTTCCTCCAAATTCAGACCTGAGGAGCCCAGAAGTGAGGACGGTTACAAGAATCCGATGACCCGCTTGGATTAATAACATGATCTGCGGGCCCCATAGGGAGGGGGGCTCCCGCTTGAGAGTTCCTCACAATTCGCTCACAGACGAGGTTCCCGCTGGATACTTCCTCCAAATTCACACCTGAGGATCCGAAAAGTGACGACAGTTACAGGAATCCGATGACCCGCGCAGATTAAAAATATGATCTGCGGGCCCCATAGGGAGGGGGCTCCCGCCTGAGACCTCCTCACAATTCACTCACAGACGAAGCTCCCGCTTGATACTTCCTCCAAATTCACACCTGAGGAGCCCAAAAATGACGACGGTTACAAGAATCCGATGACCCGCTCGGATTAATAACGTGATCTGCTGGCCCCATAGGGAGGGGGCTCCCGCCTGAGACTTCCTCGCAATTCGCTCACAGACGAGGCTCCCGCTTGATACTTCCTCCAAATTCAGACCTGAGGAGCTCAAAAGTGACGACAGTTACAGAAATCCGATGACCCGCTCGGATTAGTAACATGATCTGCGGGCCCCATAGGGAGGGGGTTCCCGCCTGAGACTTCCTCACAATTCACTCACAGACGAGGCTCCCTCTTGGTGGAAGATGGTGATGGGATGATGACGACGGTGTTTGATGATGATATATGATTGATGATGATGATGATGATGATGATGAGGATGATGATGATGATGGTGGTGGTGATGATAACGACGTGATGATGATGATGATGATGGTGGTGATGATGAGTGCTGATGGTGAGTTATCGTGCGATTATGATGGTAAGTGGTGGTGGTAATGATGGGGACGAAGTGGTGAGTCAGCGAGTAGTGATGATGATGATGATGATGATCGTTCGATGCCGATGATGGTGAGTGATCGTGCGATGGTGAGGGTGATGCTGATGGTGATGATGATGCTGATGAGTGGGGAGTGATGGTGGTGGTGATGATGATGCGGAGGAGGAAGCAAAGAGGAGCAGAGGAAAGGGAGGACGACGAGAGATCCTGCGCGGAGGGTGTGCAGAGAAAACAAGAAGCCCACTTAGGATGTGGGGAAAAACTACTACTCTTGATGCGACCACTACTAATGCTAATACTGCTACTACTACTAGTACTGCTACTACTACTACTACTACTACTACTACTACTACGGCTACACACTACTACTACTACGACTACGACTACGACTACGACTGCGACTACGGCTACGACTACAAATATTACTTTACTACTACTACTACTACTACTATTACTACTACTACTACTACTACTACTACTACTACTACTTGCGGTTCTACTACTACTACTACTACTACTACTACTACGACTACTACTACTACTCCTACTACTACTACTTACTAGTCCTATTGCTACTACTACTCCGGCCTCTACTTATACTTCTGCTACTGCTGGTACAACGACTGCTACGACTACTACGGATAACTACTAATATTACGACTACAAATGCGACTACTGCTGTCACGACTTATACCACTACCGGCGATGCAAAGACTACCATTGCTACAAGTACTACGGCTACGACTTCGACCACTACTACCACGGATCCTACTACGACGTGCTAGTATTACTGCTACGATTGCTCCTACTACATCTGCAAATGCTGCTTCTATTGCTACTACTACTACTACTACTACTACTACTAGTACGACTAGTACTACTAGTACTACTACTACTGCGACCACTACTATTCTGAATACGACGACTACGACTACACATTCTGCTACTACTGATGCTACTACTACTACTACTACTACTACTACCACGGCATACTATCACAGCAACAACAACTACTACTACTACTACTACTGCTGCTGCTACTAATACTACTACTACTACTACTACTACTACTACTGCTGCTGCTACTACTACTACTACTACTACTACTACTACTACTACTACCACTACGACTACGACTACTACTACTACTACTACTACTACTACTACTACTACGACTACGACTACGACTACTACTACCACGACTACTACTACTACTACTACTACTACTACCACTACTACTACTACTACTACTACTACTACTCCGACTACTACGGCTACTTCTAATACGACTACAACTGCTACTACTACCACTGCTAAGACAACTCTGTTACTACTGCGACTACTACCACGACTACTTCTACTACGATTTACGATTACGACTACGAATCCTACTATTACTTACCGGTGCCGTTACTATAACTACTACCACCACTGCTGCTATCACTACTCCCTCCCCTACAAATTCTACGACCTTCACTACTACTACTCCTACCACTACTACTACTACTACTACTACTACTACTACTACTACTACTACTACTACTACGGTGATATTTCTACTACAACTACTCTTGCTACTACCACTACGACAAACTTCCAGCACAACTACTACTACGACTACCGCTACTACGACAATCTTCTAGCACAACTACCACTACGACAAACTTGTGGAACAACTACTCTACCACGACTGCGACTTCTACGACTAATACTTCTTGGGCTACTCTTAGTACTACTACTACTACTACCACTACTACTACTACTACTACTACTACTACTGCTGATACGACTACAGCCACTACTGCTACCACAACTGCTACTACTAGTTTACTACGACTACCACTACGACTACTGCTGCGACTACTACTACAACGCACACTACTACTGATAAATGAACTGCTGCTACTACTACTACTACTACCACTACTACTACGACTGCGACTAGTACTACTACCACTACTCCTACTACTCCTCCTAATACTACTACTACTACTACTACTACTACTACTACTACTACTACGGTTACTACTACTACTACTACTACGACTACTACTGCTACTGTTACTACTACAACTACCACTACGGCGACTTCGACTACTGCTATTCCCACTACGACTACTGTCCCTACTGCTACAACAATTACTAGTAGTACTGCTACCACTACTGCTATCAATACTACTACTACTACTACTACTACTACTACTACTACTACTACTACTACTACTACTACTACTACTACTACTACGACTACAACTGCTACCACGAATGCGACTACGACTACGGCCCCGACTGCACCTACTACGACTACTACATCTACTTCGACTGCTACCACTACCAGATACTACTACTACGACCACTACGACTACGACAACTACTGCTACTACTGCTACTACGGCTACTTCTACGACTACGACTACGACTACGACCTGGGCTACCTACGACTACGACTGCGACGCTTACGACTACCAATATGACGACTAATAGAATTACCACCACCACTACTACCACGGCTAATACTACTACTACTACGAATACTACGACTACCAAGACTACTGTTGCCACTACTACTGCTACGACGTGCTACTAGTGCTACTAGTACTACCACTATTACTACGACGTCTACTTCTACGGCTTCCTCTACTACCACTACTGCAGCGACTGTTAATGCTACGAGTACGACTACTACGACGGCCATTACTACGAGCACCACTACTACAACTACTGCGACGTGTCCTACTACGACAAGTACGGCTACTATTCCTAGTACGAATACCACCGCGTCGACTGCTACTACGTCTACGACTACGATTCCTACTAGCACGTCGACTACGACTACCACTACTACTACTCATACGAATGCTACCACTACGAATACGACGGCTACTGCCCCTGCTACTCTTACTACGACTACTGCTGCTACGACTTTGACTACGACTAAGACTTCCACTGCTACGACGCGGAAACTACTACCCCCAAAACTACCACTACGACTACGACGGCTACTACGACGAATACGACGACGAATGCCAAGGTTACTGCTGCAAATACTTCTACTACTACTACTACTACTACCACTACTACTACTACTACTACTACTACTACAACTACTACTACTACTACTACTACTACTACTACTATTACTAATGCTATTACCACTATTACCATTACGACTACTACTCTCACTACTACGACCACCACCACTACTATGACTTCTACTTCTACGACTACGACTGCTACAGCAGCGACGGCGACTACTACTACTACGACTTCTACTACCCCTGCTTCTACTCCTACTACTACTACTACTACTACTCCTACTCCTACTGCTTCTACTCCTACGTCTACTACTACTACTACTACTACTACTACTACTACTACCACTACTACCACTACTACTACCTCCACTACTACTACTGCGACTGCTACTACTACGACTACAACTACTACTGATACGACTACTACAACTAGTACGGCTACTGCTACGAATGCTAGTATTACTACTACTACTGCTACTACTACTGCTACTTCTACTACTGTTACTACTACCATTACACATACTACGACTTACCAGCTACGGGTACTACTCTGCTTAGTACGGATACTTCTCCGACGGCGGCGTCGACGACTATTGCAACTACTCCGAGTACTGCCAACACGACTGCTACTCCGACTGCTGATAGCAAAACGATTACTACAACAACTACTACTACGACCACGACCGCTACGACTGCTACAGCGACTACGACTAGTTCCACGGCGACTACTAGGACTATTACTGCTTGTGCTATTACTACTACTACGACTACTACAGCTACGACTACTACTAGTACTACAAGTGGTACTACGGCTACTAATACTACGTCGACGACTGCTACTACTACCGCCACTACTAAGACTATTTTTGCTACTGCGATTACGTATTACTTATACTGTTACTGCGACTTATCATGGTATTATTATTAATGCTAAACATACCTCTACTACTACTACTACTACTACTACTACTACTACTACTACTCCTACTACTTGGACTACTACTACTACTACTACTACTACTACTACTACTACTACTACTACTACTACCACTACGACTACCACTTGTAGTCGA
The DNA here is from genome assembly GCA_963575745.1 of Prorocentrum cordatum. Classification (NCBI taxonomy): domain Eukaryota; class Dinophyceae; order Prorocentrales; family Prorocentraceae; genus Prorocentrum; species Prorocentrum cordatum. Next base: position 1,117,225 of record CAUYUJ010010779.1, read on the forward strand.
ACTGCTACTACGACTACGACCACGACGACTACTACTACTACTACTACTACTACGACTACTACTACGATTACAACTACTACTACTACTACTACTACTACTACCACGACTACCTACCTACTATTACTACTACTTCGACTATTGCTACTGCGCTACCACTATTACGACAAGTACTACCAATACTACTTCTATTGCTACGACTACTACAACTACGGCTTCGTCTACGACTCCTACGACTACTACGACGACTACTACTACTACTGCTGCTACTAATACTAACTACTACGACTACAAATAATTCTACGACCACTACTATGACTAATACTCCTAATATTACAACGATGCCCACTACTACTACTACTACTACTACGAACGCTTCTAGCATTAATACGAAAGCAACGTCGAAGACGACTGGTACTACGTGTACCGCTGCGACTACTACTACTACAGCTGCGTTTACTACTTCTGCGACTACCACGACAAATACACTACTACTACTGCTACGACTTACTTCTTCCACTACTACTACTAGTACTGCTACGACTACCACTACTACGACTAATCGTACTGCTACTACGACTACTACCACGACTACTACTACTACTACTACTACTACTACTACTACTACTACTACGCCTACTACGACTACTCCCACTGCTACTACCGCTGGTACAACTACTCCTACTACGGCTACGATTAGTACTTCAAATACGACTACAATTACTACTACTACTACTACTACTACTACTACTACTACCACTACGACTACTACAACTACTCCTACTAGCCCTACTACGACCTACTACTTCTACTACTACTACTACTACTACTACTACTACTACTACTACTACTACTACTACTACTACCACTGCCAGTGAGGGACCCCCCTCTGTTTGCCCCATTAATTTGGCGTAAGGAGTGCAAGGGGCGCGGTGAGGATTCTGTCCCGCGGGCGCGCCGGGCGCGTTTCGTCTCTGTTTCGCATACGTTTCGAATATGGTACGTAAATGCTCCGCATCTGTTTCGCATGCGTTTCGTGTATGTTTCGTATATAGTTCGCAAATGTTTCGCACATGTTTCGTATATGTTTCGCATGTGTTTCGAAAATGTTTCGTATATGTGTCGCGTCTGTTTCGTATATGTTTCGCGTGCGTTTCGTAGATGCTTCGAAAATGGTGCGCGTACGTTTCGCATGTATTTCGCATTGTTTCCGTAAAAGGGTGTCGCACATGTTTCGCATATGTTTCGCACGTGCGTCGTATATGCTGCGCATGTGCTTCGTATGCGTTTCGCGTGTGCTTCGTATATGCTTTGTATATGTTTCGCATCCGTATATGCGTCGTGAGTGTTTCGTCCATGCTTCGTACATGTTTCGCGAATTGTTTGTAAATGTGTTCGTCGATGTTGCTGTAAATGTGTCGTATGTGTTTCCTGTATGTTTCGTATATGCTCCGTAATTGGTTCGTATATGTTTCGCGTTTGACTCATATATGTCCCGTATCTGTTTCGTATATGTTTCGCATATGTTGCGCGTGCGTTGCGCGTGTCTTTCGCATATGTCTCGCATGTGTGTCGCACGTGTTTCACAGATGTTTCGCACATGATTCGTATATGTTTCGTTATGTTTCGTGCATGTCGCGAATACGGTTCGAATGTGGTTCGGATGTGATTCGCATATGGTTCGTGTATGTTTCGCATGTGTTTCGCATGTGTTTCGCGCATGTTTCGCACGTGCATCGCATGCGCTTCGTGCATGTTTCAGATGTGTTTCGTCAAAGCTTCGTATATGTGACGTATATGGTTCGTGCATGGTTCGCGTATGTTTCGTATATGCTTCGTATATGTTTCGCATGCTGTCCGCGTGTGCTTCGTGAATGTTCGCACATGGTTCGAAAATGTTTCGCATGCGTTTCGTGCATGTTGTTTCGCATATGTTTCGTATACGTTTCGTAGATTGTTCGTAAATTTGTCGCATCTGCTTCGCGCGTGCTTCGTGCAGGTTTCGTGTATGTGCCGCATCTGTTTCGAATATGTTTCGCATGTGTTGCGCGTGCGTTGCGTGTGTGTTTCGCACATGCGTCGTAAATGGTTCGTATATGTGCCGCATATGCTTCGCATGTGGTTGACATGTGTTCCGCGTGTGTTTCGTGTGTGACCCGCGCGTGTTTCGTACCAGTTGCGTATATGTTGGTATATGGTTCGTAAAAGCTTGTATATGCTTCGTGTATGTATATGTTTCGTATTGGTTTCGAACTTGCTGCGCTTTGTTTGGTATATGTTTTGGTATATGTTTCGGGTGTGCTTCATATATGTGTCGCATAGGCGTCGTATACGTTTCGCGAATACTTCGCGCGTGGTTCACATGCGTCTCGTGTATGTTTCGTATATGTGTCGCATGTGTGTTGTATATGTGTTCGCACAGGTTTCGTAGTTGTTTCGTTCATGGTTCGTATATGTTTCGTTGATGGTTCGTATATGTGTCGCCTTTGTGTCGCATATGTTTCGTATGTGTTTCGCATGTGTTGCGTATATGTTGGGTATATGGTGCGCGTGCGTTGCGCGCATGTTTCGCATGTGTTCCGCATGTCTTTCGCAACTGTTTCGTATAGGTGTCGTATGCGGTTCGCATCTGTGTTCTTATGTGTCTTATATGTGTCGTGCACGTCTCGTATTTGTTTCGTATATGCGTCGTGTATGTGCCGTAAATGTTTCGTAGATGGGTTATACATGATTCGTAGATGCTTCGTATATGTGTCGCAAACGTTTCGCACGCGTTTCGCATGTGTTTCGCATTTGTTCCGCGTGTGTCTCGTGTATGCTTCGTAAATGTTTAGCGCATGGTTCGTATATGTTTCGCATGTGCTTCGAAAGTGTGTCGCACGTGGCTCGCATATGTTTAGCGTGCGTTTCGCGCGCGTTCCGCATGCGTTTCGAAAATTCATCGTATCTGTTTGGTGTATATGTTGTATATGTGTCGTATACGCGTCAAATATACGTCGCGTAAGCTTCGCATATGGTTCGCACGTGGTTCGTGCGTGTGTCGTGCATGTTTCGCACATGCGTCGCACGTGCTTCGCATGTATGGTTCGCGCATGTTTCGTATATGGTTCGCACGTGTGTCGTGCGTGTTTCGTATATGTTTCGAATATGTTTCGTATATGTGTCGTGCATGTTTCGCACATGCGTCGCATAAGTTTCGTGCGTGTTTCGCGATTGTGCCGCGTTTGTTTCGCATGTGCGTTCGCGTCTGTGTTCGCATATGTTTCGTGTATGTTCCGTATCTGCTTCGCAGATGCTTCGTATATGCGTCGTCTGTTTCGCACGCGATCCTCATGCGTTTGGCACGTGTTTCGTATATGTGTCGCATGTGTATGCGTGTATGCTTCGTATGTGATTCGCACATGCGTCGCATATGGTTCGCACATGTGTCGTATATATTTCGCATATGTTTCGCATATGGTTCGTCGATGTTTCGCAAATGTGTCGCATGTGTTTCGTATCTGTTCCGTATATGTTGCGCGCGCGTTTCGCATGCGTTCCGAATGCGGTCCGCATGCGTTCCCTAAATGTTCGGTATATGTTTCGTAAATGTTTCGTATACGTGTCGTAAATGTCTCGTATGTGCTTCGCATATGCGTTGTATATGTTTCGTATAGATGTTTCGTATACGGTTCGTGTATCTCTCGCGTATGCTTCGCAGATGTATCGCATATACTCCGAATCTGTTTCGCACATGTTTCGCATGTGGCTCGTGAGTGATTCGCAGATCGTTCGTTTATGTTTCGTATATGATCCGTGTATGTTTCGTAGATGTTGGCGCCAGGTGCGCTGGGCGCACAGGGTGCGCGCCAGGTGTGCCAGGTGCGCCAGGTGCGCCAGGCGCGCCAGGTGCGCGAGGTGTGCCATGTGCGCCAGGCGCACCAGGTGCGCTAGGCGCACCAGGTGCGCCAGGCGCGCCACGTGCACCAGGTGAGCCAGGTGCACCAGGTGAGCCAGGTGCGCCAGGCTCACCAGGTGCGCCAGGTGCACCAGGTGAGCCAGGTGCACCAGGTGAGCCAGGTGCGCCAGGTGCGCCAGGTGCGCCAGGTGCGCCAGGCGCGCCAGGTGCGCCAGGTGCGCCAGGTGTGCGCCAGGTGTGCGCCCGGTGCGCCCAGCGCGCAGCGTGCGCCAGGCGCGCCAGGTGCGCCAGGTGCGCCAAGCGCGCCAGGCGCGCCAGGTGCACCAGGTGCACCAGCTGCGCCAGGTGTGCCAGGTGTGCCAGGTGCGCCAGGTGCGCCAGGCGCGCCAGGCGCGCCAGGTGCGCCAAGAGCGCCAGGCGCGCCAGGTGAGCCAGGTGCGCGAGGTGCGCGAGGTGCGCGAGGTGTGCCAGGTGCACCAGGTGAGCCAGGTGCGCCAGGCGCGCCAGCGGTGCCAGGTGCGCCAGGTGCGCAGGGTGCGCCAGGTGTGCCAGGTGCGCCAGGTGTGCGCCAGGTGCGCCAGGCGCGGCAGGTGCGCGCCAGGTGCGCGCTAGGGGCGCGCCAGGTGCGCTAGCTTGGCCAGGTGCGCCAGGTGCGCCAGGTGCGCCCTGCGCGCCAGGCGCGCCAGCGGCGCCAGGCGCGCCCTTGGGCAAACAGACGGGGGTCAACCCTACTACTACTACTACTACTACTACTACTCCTACTACTACTACTACTACTACTACTACCACTACTGCTACTACTACTGCTGCTACTACTACTACTACTACTACTGCTACTACGACAACTACTACTACTACTACTACGACTACTACTACTACGACTACTGCTACTACTACTACTAATAATACTAATACTACTACTACTACTACTACTACTACTACTACTACTACTACGGTGATATTTCTACTGCAACTACTCTTGCTACTACCACTACGACAAACTTCCAGCACAACTACTACTACGACTACCGCTACTACGACAAACTTCTAGCACAACTACCACTACGACAAACTTGTGGAACAACTACTCTACCACGACTGCGACTTCTACGACTAATACTTCTTGGGCTACTCTTAGTACTACTACGACTACTACCACTACTACTACTACTACTACTACTACCACTACTACTACTACTACTACTACTACTACTACTGCTGATACTACTACAGCTACTACTGCTACCACAACTGCTACTACTAGTATACTACGACTACCACTACGACTACTGCTGCGACTACTACTACAACGCACACTACTACTGATAAATGAACTGCTGCTACTACTACTACTACCACTACTACTACGACTGCGACTAGTACTACTACCACTACTCCTACTACTCCTCATAATACTACTACTACTACTACTACTACTACTACTACTACTACTACTACTACTACTACTACTACGGTTACTACTACTACTACTACGACTACTACTGCTACTGTTACTACTACAACTACCACTACGGCGACTTCGACTACTGCTATTCCCACTACGACTACTGTTCCTACTGCTACAACAATTACTAGTAGTACTACTACCACTACTGCTATCAATACTACTACTACTACTACTACTACTACTACTACTACGACTACAACTGCTACCACGAATGCGACTACGACTACGGCCCCGACTGCACCTACTACGACTACTACATCTACTTCGACTGCTACCACTACTACTACAGCTACTACAGCAGATACTACTACTACGACCACTACGACTACGACAACTACTGCTACTACTGCTACTACGGCTACTTCTACGACTACGACTACGACCCGGGCTACCTACGACTACGACTGCGACGCTTACGACTACCAATATGACGACTAATAGAATTACCACCACCACTACTACCACGGCTAATACTACTACTACTACGAATACTACGACTACCAAGACTACTGTTGCCACTACTACTGCTACGACGTGCTACTAGTGCTACTAGTACTACCACTATTACTACGACGTCTACTTCTACGGCTACCTCTACTACCACTACTGCAGCGACTGTTAATGCTACGAGTACGACTACTACGACGGCCATTACTACGAGCACCACTACTACAACTACTGCGACGTGTCCTACTACGACAAGTACGGCTACTATTCCTAGTACGAATACCACCGCGTCGACTGCTACTACATCTACGACTACGATTCCTACTAGCACGTCGACTACGACTACCACTACTACTACTCATACGAATGCTACCACTACGAATACGACGGCTACTGCCCCTACTACTCTTACTACGACTACTGCTTCTACGACTATGACAACGACTAAGACTTCCACTGCTACGACGCGGAAACTACTACTCCCGAAACTACCACTACGACTACGACGGCTACTACGACGAATACGACGACGAATGCCAAGGTTACTGCTGCAAATACTACTACTACTACTACTACCACTACTACTACTACTACTACTATTACTAATGCTATTACCACTATTACCATTACGACTACTACTCTCACTGCTACGACCACCACCACTACTATGACTTCTACTTCTACGACTACGACTGCTACAGCAGCGGCGGCGACTACTACTACTACGACTTCTACTACCCCTGCTTCTACTCCTACTACTACTACTACTACTACTCCTACTCCTACTGCTTCTACTCCTACGTCTACTACTACTACTACTACTACTACTACTACTACCACTACTACCACTACTACTACTACTTCCACTACTACTACTGCGACTGCTACTACTACGACTACAACTACTACTGATACGACTACTACAACTAGTACGGCTACTGCTACGAATGCTAGTATTACTACTACTGCTACTACTACTGCTACTTCTACTACTGTTACTACTACCATTACACATACTACGACTTACCAGCTACGAGTACTACAGCGCTTAGTACGGATACTTCTCCTACGGCGGCGGCGACGACTATTGCAACTACTCCGAGTACTGCCAACACGACTGCTACTCCGACTGCTGATAGCAAAACGATTACTACAACAACTACTACTACGACCACGACCGCTACGACTGCTACAGCGACTACGACTAGTTCCACGGCGACTACTAAGACTATTACTGCTTGTGCTATTACTACTACTACGAGTACTACAGCTACGACTACTACTAGTACTACAAGTGGTACTACGGCTACTAATACTACGTCCACGACTGCTACTACTACCGCCACTACTAAGACTAGTTTTGCTACTGCGATTACGTATTACTTATACTGTTACTGCGACTTATCATGGTATTATTATTAATGCTAAACATACCTCTACTACTACTACTACTACTACTACTACTACTAATACTACTACTACTACTACTACGACTACTCCTACTATTTGGACTACTACTACTACTACTACTACTACTACCACTACGACTACCACTTGTAGTCGAACTGCTACTACGACTACGACCACGACTACTACTACTACTACTACTACTACTACTACGACTACTACTACGATTACAACTACTACTACTACTACTACTACCACGACTACCTACCTACTATTACTACTACTTCGACTATTGCTACTGCGCTACCACTATTACGACAAGTACTACCAGTACTACTTCTATTGCTACGACTACTACAACTACGGCTTCGTCTACGACTCCTACGACCACTACGACGACTACTACTACTACTGCTGCTACTAATACTAACTACTACGACTACAAATAATTCTACGACCACTACTATGACTAATACTCCTAATCTTACAACGATGCCCACTACTACTATTACTACTACTACGAACGCTTCTAGCATTAATACGAAAGCAACGTCGAAGACGACTAGTACTACGTGTACCACTGCGACTACTACTACTACAGCTACGTTTACTACTTCTGCGACTACCACGACAACTACACTACTACTACTGCTACGACTTACTTCTTCCACTACTACTACTAGTACTGCTACGACTACCACTACTACGACTAATCGTACTGCTACTACGACTACTACCACGACTACTACTACTACTACTACTACTACACCTACTACGACTACTCCCACTGCTGCTACCGCTGGTACAACTACTCCTACTACGGCTACGATTAGTACTTCAAATACGACTACAATTACTACTACTACTACTACTACTACTACTACTACTACTACTACTACTACTACCACTACGACTACTACAACTACTACTACTAGCGCTACTACGACCTACTACTTCTACTACTACTACTACTACTACTACTTCTACTACTACTACCACTGCCAGTGAGGGACCCCCCTCTGTTTGCCCCATTAATTTGGCGTAAGGAGTGCAAGGGGCGCGGTGAGGATTCTGTCCCGCGGGCGCGCCGGGCGCGTTTCGTCTCTGTTTCGCATACGTTTCGAATATGGTACGTAAATGCTCCGCATCTGTTTCGCATGCGTTTCGTGTATGTTTCGTATATGGTTCGCAAATGTTTCGCACATGTTTCGTATATGTTTCGCATGTGTTTCGAAAATGTTTCGTATATGTGTCGCGTCTGTTTCGTATATGTTTCGCGTGCGTTTCGTAGATGCTTCGAAAATGGTGCGCGCACGTTTCGCATGTATTTCGCATTGTTTCCGTAAAAGGGTGTCGCACATGTTTCGCATATGTTTCGCACGTGCGTCGTATATGCTGCCCATGTGCTTCGTATGCGTTTCGCGTGTGCTTCGTATATGCTTTGTATGTTTCGCATCCGTATATGCGTCGTGAGTGTTTCGTCCATGTTTCGTACATGTTTCGCGCATTGTTTGTACATGTGTTCGTCGATGTTGCTGTAAATGTGTCGTATGTGTTTCCTGTATGTTTCGTATATGTTTCGTATATGATCCGTGATTGTTTCGTATGTGTTTCGCGTTTGACTCATATATGTCCCGTATCTGTTTCGTATATGTTTCGCATATGTTGCGCGTGTGTTGCGCGTGTCTTTCGCATATGTCTCGCATGTGTGTCGCACGTGTTTCACAGATGTTTCGCACATGATTCGTATATGTTTTGTTATGTTTCGTGCATGTCGCGAATACGGTTCGAATGTGGTTCGGATGTGATTCGCATATGGTTCGTGTATGTTTCGTATGTGTTTCGCATGTGTTTCGCGCATGTTTCGCACGTGCATCGCATGCGCTTCGTGCATGTTTCAGATGTGTTTCGTCAAAGCTTCGTATATGTGACGTATATGGTTCGTGCATGGTTCGCGTATGTTTCGTATATGCTTCGTAAATGTTTCGCATGCTGTCCGCGTGTGCTTCGCGAATGTTCGCACATGGTTCGAAAATGTTTCGCGTGCGTTTCGTGCGTGTTGTTTCGCATATGTTTCGTATACGTTTCGTAGATGGTTCGTAAATTTGTCGCATCTGCTTCGCGCGTGCTTCGTGCAGGTTTCGTGTATGTGCCGCATCTGTTTCGAATATGTTTCGCATGTGTTGCGCGTGCGTTGCGTGTGTGTTTCGCATATGCGTCGTAAATGGTTCGTATATGTGTCGCATATGCTTCGCATGTGGTTGACATGTGTTCCGCGTGTGTTTCGTGCGTGACCCGCGCGTGTTTCGTACAAGTTGCGTATATGTTGGTATATGGTTCGTAAAAGCTTGTATATGCTTCGTGTATGTATATGTTTCGTATTGGTTTCGAACTTGCTGCGCTTTGTTTGGTATATGTTTTGGTATATGTTTCGTGTGTGCTTCATGTATGTGTCGCATAGGCGTCGTATACGTTTCGCGAATACTTCGCGCGTGTTTCACATGCGTCTCGTGTATGTTTCGTATATGTGTCGCATGTGTGTTTGTATATGTGTTCGCACAGGTTTCGTAGTTGTTTCGTTCATGGTTCGTATATGTTTCGTTGATGGTTCGTATATGTGTCGCATTTGTGTCGCATATGTTTCGTATGTGTTTCGCATGTGTTGCGTATATGTTGGGTATATGGTGCGCGTGCGTTGCGCGCATGTTTCGCATGTGTTTCGCATGTCTTTCGCAACTGTTTCGTATAGGTGTCGTATGCGGTTCGCACCTGTGTTCTTATGTGTCTTATATGTGTCGTGCACGTTTCGTATTTGTTTCGTATATGCGTCGTGTATGTGCCGTAAATGTTTCGTAGATGGGTTATACATGATTCGTAGATGCTTCGTATATGTGTCGCAAACGTTTCGCACGCGTTTCGCATGTGTTTCGCATTTGTTCCGCGTGTGTCTCGTGCATGCTTCGTAAATGTTTAGCGCGTGGTTCGTATATGTTTCGCATGTGCTTCGTAAATGTGTCGCGCGTGGCTCGCATATGTTTAGCGTGCGTGTCGCGCGCGTTCCGCATGCGTTTCGAAAATTGTTCGTATCTGTTTGGTATATATTTTGTATATGTGTCGTATACGCGTCAAATATATGTCGCATAAGCTTCGCATGTGGTTCGCACGTGGTTCGTGCATGTGTCGTGCATGTTTCGCACATGCGTCGCACGTGCTTCGCATGTATGGTTCGTGCATGTTTCGTATATGGTTCGCACGTATGTCGTGCGTGTTTCGTATATGTTTCGAATATGTTTCGTATCTGTGTCGTGCATGTTTCGCACATGTGTCGCATAAGTTTCGCGCGTGTTTCGCGATTGTGCCGCATTTGTTTCGCATGTGTGTTCGCGTCTGTGTTCGCATATGTTTCGTGTATGTTCCGTATCTGCTTCGCAGATGTTTCGTATATGTGTCGTCTGTTTCGCACGCGATCCGCATGCGTTTGGCACGTGTTTCGTATATGTGTCGCATGTGTATTCGTGTATGCTTCGTATGTGATTCGCACATGCGTCGCACATGGTTCGCACATGTGTCGTATCTATTTCGCATATGTTTCGCATATGGTTCGTCGATGTTTCGCAAATGTGTCGCATGTGTTTCGTATCTGTTCCGTATATGTTGCGCGCGCGTTTCGCATGCGTTCCGAATGCGGTCCGCATGCGTTCCCTAACTGTTCGGTATATGTTCCGTAAATGTTTCGTATACGTGTCGTAAATGTCTCGTATGTGCTTCGTATATGCGTTGTATATGTTTCGTATAGATGTTTCGTATACGGTTCGTGTATCTCTCGCGTATGCTTCGCAGATGTATCGCATATACTCCGAATCTGTTTCGCACATGTTTCGCATGTGGCTCGTGAGTGATTCGCAGATCGTTCGTTTATGTTTCGTATATGATCCGTGTATGTTTCGTAGATGTTGGCGCCAGGTGCGCTGGGCGCACAGGGTGCGCGCCAGGTGTGCCAGGTGCGCCAGGTGCGCCAGGCGCGCCAGGTGCGCCAGGTGCGCGAGGTGTGCCATGTGCGCCAGGCGCACCAGGTGCGCTAGGCGCACCAGGTGCGCCAGGCGCGCCACGTGCACCAGGTGAGCCAGGTGCACCAGGTGAGCCAGGTGCACCAGGCTCACCAGGTGCGCCAGGTGCACCAGGTGAGCCAGGTGCACCAGGTGAGCCAGGTGCGCCAGGTGCGCCAGGTGCGCCAGGCGCGCCAGGTGCGCCAGGTGTGCGCCAGGTGTGCGCCAGGTGCGCCCAGCGCGCAGTGTGCGCCAGGCGCGCCAGGTGCGCCAGGTGCGCCAAGCGCGCCAGGCGCGCCAGGTGCACCAGGTGCACCAGCTGCGCCAGGTGTGCCAGGTGTGCCAGGTGCGCCAGGTGCGCCAGGCGCGCCAGGCGCGCCAGGTGCGCCAAGAGCGCCAGGCGCGCCAGGTGAGCCAGGTGCGCCAGGTGCGCGAGGTGCGCGAGGTGTGCCAGGTGCACCAGGCGCGCCAGGCGCGCCAGGCGCGCCAGGCGCG
>CAUYUJ010010779.1:1131482-1229929 GCA_963575745.1 Prorocentrum cordatum
ATGCAAGAGTGCCCTTGGGAAGGTTGCCCATCCTGACTATGTGGGGCGGTTTGATTGTGGGGCCTAAGCGTTCGGGATGGGGACGGCCGAGGACTTGGAGGAGGGGGATCAGTACAGCACGGACGCCGACGAGGGACGGGGGGGACGAGGGAGGAAGGGGGGGTGAACGGGTTGCGTCCACCCCCCCTCATTCCTCGACGCTCGACAATCCTTGACTGTATGGCTACCCTGTCCTCCTCTGGTCTAGTGCTCTCGCCCCTCCCCCTCCACGTCCCGTCGCGTGGGCTCGGGGGGGCCGACGCACAATATATTTTTCTTTTCGCGCGAAGGCGCGCCCGCCGGGGAATAAAGTAGAGGAGGAGGAGGAAGAGGAGGCGGAAGAGGAGGAGGAGAAGGAGGAGGACCGAGGACCGAGGAGGAGAGGGGCAGGGCGAGGAGGAGGAGGAGGAGGAGGAGGAGGAGGAGCGAGGAGGAGGAGGAGCGAGGAGCGAGGAGCGGGAAGAAGGTGGACCCTGCCGCAGTATGGCCGAGGCTGGGCCCCACGGCACGGCTCGAGCCCGGCCCGCCCGAGCCGAAGTCGCCGCCGAGCCGACACGGCACTGACCTGCCTCCCGTGGGCCCGGGTCAGGCCACTCACGCTGGTCGTCCACCTGGCGCCCACCAGAGAAGGGGCCCGACCACGCGAGACCTTCCACAAGACACCTAACCCTGAGACCCCAGGGCGTCCATCGATGTCCATCGATGTGTGTGGTGTGGGAGCGGCGCGCTTCCCACGGCGAAGCGATCGAAACGCAAGAAACCCAGGGCACCCTGGAGGCAAGCAAGGTGTTTCTTGGCATGGCCCCCCACCGCAACGCCCAATAACATGCCCAGTCGCGCGCAAAGCGGACAGGACGCATCTCCCTCAAGTGGCGCTGTTGGGCGCTGGTGGTGGCTGTTGGGAGCCACTTGAGCGCCACTCGGCGCTGCAGGGCGCTCTTGGGCGCCATTTGGCGCTCTTCCGCTGCGAGCTGCGAGAGCAAGGGGAAAGCCAGAAGGAGCAGGCCTTCTCAGAGGCTCAGAAGTCGCCTGGCCTTCTCAGAAGTTTTCCAAGCTTGAGGGCTTCTGAGAGGTCCCGCCGCCTTTTGAGAAGGCCTTCTCCTTCTCACTTCCTCCCCTTGCTCACCGCGGGTAGGAGCGCTGTTTGACCACCTACCAGACCATCCCAACCCAACCCGAAGACCTGAATTTCGGGTTCAGGGCGGTAAACCCGACCTCCCCCACACACTGGAAATCGAGGGTCAATCTAAGCCTTCGAGCGGGGTTGGGGTGGTCTGGTGGGTGGTGACTGTTGGGCGCTGTTCAATCCAAGACGCGCGAAAGCTTCCGTGACTTGCTATCTGGTCAGCTCTCTGTCGGGCGGCCCTGGCTGAGAGGCGGCCGGGGGATCTGATCAGACTGAAGGGGCCCTGGGGCACACAAATAAATACACAAATGACCAGATTCCCTATACTTTCCAATATTTTCAGTGTTTTCGTCTTCTCCCGACATCCCATATTTTCGCATAGTTTCCTGGGGATCGGCGATTCATTGTGTCTGTGTGTTTTTCCCCTCCTGACAGATCTGGCCCCGAGCACATCTGTCGGCTCTGAGCTGGTCGCGCCCCGAGAAGATCTGTCAAGAGGGGCGGGATGCAAAAACCTACGGCAGGTTCGCGTCGTGCCGATCCTGGCGTTGGCTCCTCCACACCGCGGGGATCGTTCGAGCGTGAACGCTCGGCCGCTCCAGTAGCGCCGGATCGTTCAACGACGGGCCGACTCTGGGCCACGGAGGGCGTTTAACCTTACACGCACGCGCTGGGATCGCCGCCGGAGGGAGGTGCACGAGGGAGGGCGGGCGGCCAGGAGGGGGGAGGGGGAAGGGAGGCGCACGAGGGGGAGGCAGGAGCGGGAGGGGGAGGAGCAGGGAGGGACGGGGTGGGAGGCGAGCAGGAGGGGAAGGAGGAGGAGGAGGAGGAGGAGGAGGAGGAGGGGAGGAGGAGGAGGAGGAGGAGGAGGAGGAGGAGGATAGGAGGAGGAGGAGGCGAACCTGCCCCACGAAAAATCGGTCGCCAAACCCATCCCAAAGGCCCCGTCTGGCGCAGCTCTTCGCGGACTGGACCCGTGCTGGCCGGTCCGGGGGGCCCGCAGCCGGCCCCCCGCGCGGCTCTCCACGTCGCAGCGCGGCAGGGTGCGTCCACCTCCCTCCTCCCTCCCTCCCTCCTCCCTCCTCCCTCCTCCTCCCTCCCTCCCTCCTCCCTCCTCCTCCTCCCTCCTTCTCCTCCTCCCCCTCCCCCTCCTCCTCCTTCCTCCCTCCTCCTCCTCCTCCTCCTCCTCCCTCCCTCCCTCCCTCTCCCTCCCTCCTCCCTCCTCCTCCCTCCTCCCCCCCTCCCCTCCTCCTCCCTCCTCCTCCCTCCTCCTCCCTCCTCCTCCCTCCTCCTCCCTTCTCCTCCCTCCCTCCTCCCTGCCCCAGGAGACAGAACAGCACACCAGAGAGAAACCCCAATCAATGGATAATTTGATGAATCGTGGGATCGATAAAGAGATCGATCAGAAGATCGACCGGGAGCCCGGGAACCCGAAACCCACCGAAATCGGCCCGGAACCAATAAGCAGGAGCCCGGGCACCCGGAACCGGGAACCCGGGAACCCAACCGGCTACCAAAATCGGCGGGAAACTTTCGTCAACTCTTGCAACTTTCGCTAGGACCCCTTCAGTGCAAACAGCTTGGGGAAAAGAAGAAGAAGAAGAAGCTCGAACCCATAACCTCGCCGCGACTGCCTTTCCCCGGACCCTTCCCCATGGGTGCGTTCTGACAAACACCTCGAGGCGAAGCCGGCGGAGGCGGCGAGAGCCTCCCAGGGGAGGGCCCATTCGGGCGAGCACGAGGCGGGGCCCAGAAAAGCGAGCACTGCACAGTGGTACACACCTTCCGGCTACACGCAAAAGTGGCCCTAGGCAAGAGAGAGACCTAGGTTAAGCTGGGCCTGTCCCCCTACAAGCCGATTTTGGACGAAAAATCAAAACAAAATCTCCAAAGATACCAGATAGATGCTCGAAAATCCCACCAGCCCTCTGGGCGTAGGTGGTCTAGAGCAGATCCTCTTCCACCCCTCCCTCTTCCCCCTTGGGGAGGGGTTTACCCCTCCCCCTACCCCCTCCCCTGGACCTGGACGGGGGGGGCCGCGGGTAGTTAGAGCGTCCAAGATGGCCCAAGACGGCTCCAAGAGCGCCTCAGAGAACCCAAGATGAGCTCCAAGATGGCTCAAGATAGCGCAAGATCGCTCACGATGGCTCCTAAGATGGTTCCAAGAAGCCCAAAGACGGCCCCAAGATAACTCCAAGTGGCCAAACAGCTCCCCAAGGAGGCCCCGAAGAGGCCAAAATCGTCCCAAAACCTAAGGAAAATCAATGATTTTTGCTTTCTCGCCTTTTCGCTTCCGATGGCCATCCGAGGCCTGGAGATGGCTCCAAGATGGCCCAAGAGGGCCCCAAGAGAGCCCCAAAAGAGCCCCAAGACGGCCCCAAGAGCGCCCAAGAGCACTCCAAGAGCGTTCCAAGAGGGGTCCAAGAGGCGATTTTAGGGGCTTCCGAGGGGGGACGCTAATTAAACCCCCCCTCTTGTTTGATCGACTCCCTCCAAGATGGCCCCAAAAGCGCCCCGAAGGCTCCCCAGAGCGCCTCAAGAGGGTCCCAAGAGGCGCCCAAGATGCCCCAAGGCGCCCAAAAAGCCCTCCAAGAGGCCCTCAAAAGACCCCCAAGAAGCTCCTTCCCCTCCTCCTCCTCCTCCTCCGATTCTTCCTCCTTCTCCGTCCTCCTCCTCCTCCTCCTCCTCCTCCTCTTCTCCTCCTCCTCCTCCTCCTCCTCCGACGACGACGACGACGACGACGACTCCTCTTCCATCCTCCCCCTCTCGGGGTCTGTGACAGCTTCCCCCGCCCTTTGTTATTCTGCATGCTCCCCGACTTCCCTGATCACCTCAACTCCCCTGAGCATCGTTTCTGGATGGGCTGGTGGGGATACGCGAAGCGTCAACAATACCCTAGAATAGTCCCCAAACTATATTTTTGACTATTTTTGAATATTCCCCCTGCAGAAGGACATGCCCGACTTAACCCTAGGCAAGAGTGGCCTCTGGTGCACGGCCCGAGGGGAGCCCTTCGGGAAGGCAGCCGCGCAGGCCGCCGCTGTCGCATCGCGCTCCGCGGTCGGTGAAGGGGCCCTGGGACACACAAATCAATAGACACAAATAACAGCATTCCCAATGTTTTTCTATATTATCTGGGTTTGGGTCTTCCCCCCACTTCCGGTATTCTCCCATACATATTTTCACAAAAGGAAGCGACGATTCAGTGTGTCTGTGTGTGCGTGTGTGCGTGTGTGCGTGTGTGCGTGTGTGCGTGCGTGTGTGCGCGCGTGTGTGTGTGTGTGTGTGTGTGTGTGTGTGTGTTTTGTCCCTCCTGACAAGGGGGGGCCCTCGAACACAAACAAATAAAATTGACACTGATCACCAGATTCCCAATATTTTCCTATATGTCCTGGGTTTTCGTCTTCCCCCCCCCTCACCTCCCACGTTTCCACTTATTTTCCAAAAAGGGAGCGACGATTCCTTGTGTCTGTGTGTGTTTTGCCCCTCCTGACAAAGGGGGGGCCCTCGGACACACACACATAAAATGGGCACCGAGAACCAGATTCCCCACCTTTTGTTAGATGTCCTGGGTGTTCGTGCTCCCCCCCCCTCACCTCCCATATTTCCCAGTAGTTTCCAAAAGGAAGCGACGATTCCCTGTGTCTGTGCGTGTCTTGCCCCTCCTGACAAGGAAGGGGGGGCCCCTCCGGGGCGGCGGCCGCGCAGGCCGCTGCTGCCGCACCGCGCTCCGCGGGCGGGGGGGGCCCGCCTGGGCCCGCACCGCGAGGTCGTCGCTGCGAGAGGTCCCTCTCAGACCTTTGAGGCCTCTTCGATGGTGAAGGGGCCCCAGGACACACAAATAAATCCACACAAATCAAAAGATTCCCCATATTTTCCTATATTTCCTGGGTTTTGGTCTTCCCCCCCTTCCTTCCTACAGTTTCCCATGATTCCTGGGGAATCGACGATTCATTGTGTCTGTGTGTTTCTTTCCCTCCTGAGATGGGCTCGGAGTAGATGGGGTCGGAGGATCGCACCGCATCGCCGATACACTGGAGGCGATGCATCGCCGATGCATGGGCGCCATCGGCAAGGCACCGGCGTGGAGAAAATCGGGCTCCACCTCGAGCCGCATCGCCAGTACATCGACGATACGGCGCGATCCTCCGACCCCACCTGCTCGGACCCCATCTAAGGGGCCTAGAGAAATTGTCCTCCTCGGACTGCCGGGCGCCCCATGGCCGGCCCTGCGATCCGACGTGGCAACAAAAAAAAGGCAGCAGCGAGGCACAACTCCCGCCCAGAGCCCTAGAGACACCAACTCCCTGCATCCTTCGTCGAACCGGGTCGCTCCGTGATGGCCCCGCGGGGCCAGAAGACAACATGCAAGAAGGCCCGGCTCGAAGCAAATCGAGGCGCCAGGATCTCAAGATACACGTACCGGTCGGAAGAAGTAGATAGGTAGAAGTATGACATATGAATATTGGGTTCCGTCCGCCCCCTAAGGAGGACGGAAACCAAATGGGCAACCCCAGGAAACACTTAAGCCCCCCCCTCCACCCACCCGCATCATCTGGTAAAAATATAACGCATCCGGCACCCTGGAAGCGTTCCCTCGGTTCTGGAGGAGCCCGCAGAGAGCACTCGGGGCCAAGCTAAGCCTGGCTGAGCCCTGCTAGCTCCCGCTAATTAATTCTCTGATTCGTGCGAGGTGGCTAAAGATCTCGCTCTGCGAGAACGGCCCCCTGGAAACAGTAAATCCTGGCGCGGTGCTCACGATAACCCCCGATGGGGGCTCTCCAAGGCTTCCTCGGGCTGCACCTCTTGGCGGCGCGCAGAAGGGGGCGGAGGGAGGGGGGAAGGCTTCTTAGACGGAGACTGCCTCTTAGAGTGCGGCGGTCTCACATCTATGCAGAAGGACCGCGCCCTCTGAGAAGCAGGGGTGCTTCTACGAAGCCGCCCCCCCTCCCCCTATACCCCCCTCTGCGCGGGGCCGCGCGCCTCTGCCTCCTCGGACCGCCGGGCGCCCCCGGCCGCCCCCCCCCCCCCTAAAAACGGGGCTAAGATCGGGATAAATCGCTCCAGAGCGTTCCGGAGAGCCCTATCAGAGCGTTCCGGAACGCTCCGGAGCGGCCGCGGCGCCCGATACATCCTCCAAGCCCGCCGATTCTCAGAGATTTCGGGTTATCCCGATCCGATTTGGTCCCGATCTTCGCGTCGTTTTACCCCCGAGGGCGGCGCGCCAGCGGGCGCAGCGGCCGCTCCGCGGGGGCGCCGCCGGCCCACGGCGGCAGCGGCGGCTGCAGCGGCGGCTGCAGCGGCCCTGCGCCCGGCGGCGCGGCTGCAGCCGGCGGCGGCCTCGGCCCCGCCCGCTCGGCGTGGCTTCATCGTCGTGGTTGTCGTCGTGGTCGTCGTCGTCGTCGTCGTCGGCGGCGGCGGCGGCGCTACCTCATCGACCCCCAGACGCTTATCGACGCCGGTCGACGCTAGAGGCGGAGTTAAGAGGGCACACCTCGGCGGCGAGCGAGGGGAGGAAGTAAGAACGAGATCGGTCTTCTCAGAAGATTCGGAAGTCCCCGAGAAAGCCTTCCCCGAATGTGCAAACAACTTCTCAGAAGGCGCGAGGGGCTTCCGCCACCTTCTGAGAAGAACTTTCCTTCTCGCTTCCCTCCCCCGCTCGCCGCCGAACACCTGGCTCCCATGACTTGCTACAGCGGAGGCCAGTCCACAAGAAACCTTCCACAAGAAACCCAACCCTGAGACCCTAAGACGCCCATTGGTTTCTGGCGTGTGAACGTCACGCTTTCCGTCGGAAAACCATCGAGACCCCAAGAGGCAAGCACCCAAGAGGCAAGCAGGGTGTTCCTTGGCATGGGCCTCGACTGGGTATCGTTTAACCGATCCCCATCCCCAGCGGCGTGGCCTGTGCCCCACTGGCCGATCTACCCCCCTTGATGGGGATATAGGCCGTTCCCTTCGGGTTTCGAGGGGTGTATCCCCAACAGGGGTGGTAATTTGGTGGAGGTCTCGAAGGGAATGGGGATGGGGATGGGGATCGGTCAAACGATACCGAATTACCCCCCCAGTTGGGGATACGCCCCCCGAAGCCCGAAGGGAACGGCCCAGATCCCCATCGAGGGGAGCAAATCGGCCAGTGGGGCCCAGGCCACGCCGCTGGGAAGGGGGATCGGCTAAGCGATGCTCACTGGAGGCAAGCATCGGCGGTGGACAAACCTCCCTTTAGCAAAACTCCCCGTAGTGAAAGCGGCCTGGGACCGAAACCGACGGACCTGGACCCGCAAAAATGACGGCAGCGACGCCCTCTGGCGAACCGAAAACGGCCAATTCCCCAATCGACGTGTCAGGGAAGGAGGTCTATCCACCTCCGATTGGCATGGGCCTCCACTGTACCGACGGCGTTCGGGGCCTGCGCCCGGCGACGGGCTCGCCATCGCTCGGACGTCCATTCCCTGTGTTTTTTTCGGTTCCGTGCGTGGTTTTTTCGCCAAATGGTCAAGGATGCTCCTCGATGGCCCTCGCCGAAGGAAAAATGCACACGTCCGAGCGATGCTAAACGGGCGGCCTGCCCCGCCCCGCCTCCCGGGGGCGCAGCGCCGCCGCGCCGGCGGCCCGCCCCGAGAAAGGCGCGCGGGGCCCGCCCCACGCCGAGAGGCGCTCGTCGGCCGCCCCCGATCCCTCGCACCCCGCGGGAGGTAGGTAGGTAGGTAGGTAGGTCGGTAGATAGATAGATAGATCGATGGATGGATGGATGGATGGATGGATGGATAGATAGATAGATAGAAACATATATATATATATATATATATATATATATCGACCGACGTATAGATAGACAGCTGTATATATATATATATATATATATATATACATGTATGTATGTTTTTATATATATATATAGATATCGATATGTAGGTATATCTATACAATTCGATATACACATCTACTTTTATATATAGATACATATGTATACTATATATATACACATCTATATATATATATATATATATATATATATATATACATATGTCGACTAGAACCATCGCGCGCTTCGCGCGCGCTCAGGTTCTAGCCCAGGCCGGGGGGGCGCTGGACGATCTTCTTGGACAACGCTATCAAGCACAGGCGCGCGACGGCATCTGAGGAGCTTCTGGGGCGTTCCGCATGCTCCGTCAACTGGCTGTTGGAGGCACCTCTCGGGTGCTTCTTAGGGGGGCGTCTGAGGGTCCCGTGGGGGCATCGGTTCTGCAATCTGAAGTCGTCATTGGCCGTCTTGGCTGCGTGGAAGCCCGACTTGAGGCCACCTGCGGCCAGATTGAGGCAATCCGGAAGCCTCCCGGGGGCCTCCTGGAAGCAGTTTTGACGCATCGAGGGCACTCTTGGGCTATTTTAAAACCTCTTGGACGTCTCCTAGGGGCCTTTAAGGCCCTTGGGAAGCTTTTGGGGTCCTCGTCGGACCACTTGGGGGCCTCTTGCGGCCTTGGGCCTATCCTGGGCGTCCTGGAGCGGTTTTTCGGCGACTCGGGGCCCGCTTGGGCCGTCTTGGGAGCCTTTGGAGGCCCTCCTGGACTATTTTGGACCTCCCCGGCCGCCCCGTCCTCCCATGGGGGATCGGAGGCGGCGGCCTCCGAGGCCCAGGACGCGGAAACCCGGTAAAAACAAATGGAAAATGAACCCCGGTGCCCCGATGGAGCTCGGCAGCTGTTTTCGGGCCCCGGGCCTGCCCCCCCGGCGCGGCCTCGCCGAAGGGAGGAGGCCGGATCACTGGACCCAGGGCCCCGGGAGGAGCCTCCGAAAGTCGAAGGGCGACAAGAACATCGGGAGGCGAGCCGAGAAGTCGAAGGGGCGAGCGCGGTCCCGAGGGGCGACCGGGGCGGGGGCGGTGTCGACGACGACGACGCCGACGACGGCGACGCCGCCGACGACGGAGAATTCTCTCTGGGATCCGAGGGCCTCTGCGCTGGCGCCGGGGGGGGAGGTGCCACCGCAGGAGGGCCGCGGCGCGCATGGCAACCAGGAGGCTGTTTTCTTGGACTGGCGGCGGCGGCGGTCCGAAGTGCGGCTCGTCCGCACCGTCCGTTGTGAGGTTACTCGGGGCTGTTTGGGAGCCTCTTGAAGCCTCGTTTGGGCCTCCTGGGTGCCTCTTGGGGCTCTCCTGGGGCCTCTTGGGGCCCCTTTGGGGCCTCCCAGGGCCCTGTGGAGGCGGGAGGCTCGAATTTCCGGTTCGCGGTTCCCCTCTTGGGGCCCTCTTGGAGCCGTCTTGGGCCTCTCTTTGCCCGTCTTGGGCGCGTCTGGGGCCGTCTTGGGGCCCTCCAGAGCCGTCTTGAGGCCCTCTTGGAGGCCTCTTGGGCTGTCTTGGGGCGTCCGCGGGGGGCCTTTGAGCCGTCGTGGAGCGTCGGAAAGCTGAAAAGGCGGGAAAGGCAAAATGTGTCCAAAACCTTTGTAAAATTAACGGCTTTGGCCTCTTGGGGCCCTCTGGGGGGGCCTCTTGGAGGCCTCTTGGAGCGTTTTGGGGGCCCCTTTGGCCGTCTTGAGCTTATCTTGGGCATCTTGTGGCCCTCTTGGCGCCCTTTTGGACCTCTTGGAGCCTGCTGGGCCTGTCGTGGAGCGCTCTTGGGGCATTCTTGGGCCGCCTGGGCTGCTCCAGGTAGGCTCCAGGCCCTCCCGTCCCGCCATGGGGGGTCGAGGCACCTGTCCTGGGGCCCCCGGCCTCGCCCCCAGGGATATATATATATATATATATATATATATATATATATATATATATATATATATATAGACAGATAGACAGATACAGCGACGCCGAAACGGCGATCCTGCCTCATGGCCGAGCACCCGGCCGCCCCGCTCAGCGGCTCGTAGTGCAACAGAGTGTGCAGCACTGGGCTTGTGGATGCCATGACACTGGACACCATGGAACGAAACAAGTGTGCAGCATGTGAAAAAGAAAAACATGTTCTAAGAATGCCCCGACCATGTTGAAAACATGTTTAACACCCGCTTGAAACTTTTCTCAGACATCTGGAACTCTTTGCCAACGTATAGGAGACCGATTTGTGACCACACCCACTTCCCGAGGTGCCTTGCGAAAAGCGGTTTCCAGAGGTGGAGGTGGGCAGTTTCCCCGCCCCAGGGGAAGGAAAAACTACCCACTTCCACCCCCGAGGGCCTATCATAGAATCGAGGATCCAGAGGTGGATGTGGTCAGAAATCGGTCTGCGAGCATAGCTCCTCTCCACGGATCGTCCTCCACAGCACCAGGCCCACGCGCCCCTCCAGGGAGCGAGGCCGGCCCCCCGAGGTGGGGCCCGTGGCCCCCCCCCCGAGCGCCCTCCCGCAGGGCCCCGGGAGGCCTCCAGGGACGCCCCCCGAGAGGCCCCCGCGAGGCCCGCAGCAGGACAGCCTCCCGCATGTCTCCAGGATGCCACCGAAGACACACACATAAAAGACATTCCCCACATGTTCCCCTATTTTCTGGGTTTCTGCCTTCCCCCCCCCCCACTTCCCGTATGTTCCCCTATCTTCTGGGGAATCGACGATTCATTGTGTCTTTGTGTTTCTTTCCCTCCTGACAGGAGTGCTCCAGGAGGCCCCAGGGAGGCATCCCAAGAGACCCTCGGGTTCATCCGGGGGGCGACGCCCGTCGGCCGGAAGACGTGGGCAGAAGCGCCCAGGAGGCCCCAGGGAGGCATCCCAAGAGCCCCTCGGGTTCCTCCGGGGAGGGCGATGCCCGTCGGTCGGAAGACGTGGGCAGAAGCGTCGAGTAGGAAGGCGATGGACCAGGAGGCCTCGGGGAGGCATCCCAGGAGACCCTCGGGTTCAGCTGGGGGGGGGGGGGATGCCCGTCGCCCGGAAGACGTGGGCGCAGAAGCGCCGAGCAGGAGGGCGATGGAAGCAGGAGCGAACTCCCGCCCACCCACCGAAGAGGGGGGCAAGAGGGACAGCCGCTCGACTCTGAAGTAGGGAGGCACTTGAGGTAGATTGGGCTCTTGACGTCCCAAATTACCTTATTTCAAGAGGCCTCGGCGACGTCGGCGTGAAGAACATCGGGCTCCACATCGAAGACCCCTCGCCGATGCATCGGTGATGCAGCGCGCTCTTCCGACCTCGTCTATTCGGAACCCATCTGGGAAACCTAGAGGATCGTGCAAGCTCAATCAAACATCCTCGAGGCGAAGAACAACCATGTTCCGGCGGCGGACCGACGACGACGAGCGACGAAGACGGACGACGACGCTCGTCGGCCGCCCCCATCCCGTGCACCCGCAGGGGGGGTATGGGCGGCGCGCCTAGAGAGGGTGAGGGATGCAGTTCGGGCTCGAAGTTCGAGGCTCTCATTTGTGTAACGGGCGAAGAACGGTATAACATAAACTCTTCGCCGTCGGGGGCACCTGCCCCAGGGCGGCCGGGAAGTTTATATACCCCTGCGGTGCCACCGTGGGGGTAGAAACTTTCCAGCCGCCCAGGGGCAGGTGCCCCCGACGGCGAACACAAAATTATTCTATACCGTTCTTCGCTCGCTGATTTGTGGTCGTCGGCTCTCGGCGGTTTTTTCCAGCTTCGGCCCTGCGCTCCTGCCGCTGCGCCTCGTCGGGGGCCTGCTGCGCCCCGCCGGGGGGCCTTCTCGCCTCTCGGGGTGCCCGGGTCGGCCCGAAGGGCCGCCGGGGGCCCGCACCTACGACGCGACAGCCACCAGCAGAGGGGAGGGCCCCTCGTCCTCGTCCTCGTCCTCGTCCTCCTCCTCCTCCTCCTCCTCCTCCTCCTCCTCCTCCTACTCCTCCCCGTCCCCCTCCTCCTCTTTCTCCTCCTCCTCCTCCTCCTCCTCCTCCTCCTCCTCCTCCTCCTCCTCCTCCCTCCTCCTCCAGGCCCCCAGATCCCCGACACGTTTTGAGATGGTCTGGGTTTTCGTCTGCCCCTCTCCGATGGCGCAGAGCACCTCTCAGAAGGCGCTGGGGGTTCGGAGGAGCGCCGCCTTCCGAGAAGGCCTGCTTCTTCTCGCTGCCCTCCCCCCCAGGCGCGCTGCCGAGGGTGGAAGAGGAACGAGCGGCATCCACATGTTTGTGTATTATCTTGCATCTTCGGAGGATCTTGTCTGTCCCGTCGCGTCCCTATCCGCGTTGAATCCGTGTCGAATCCATGTTGGCCTCGCCCAGTCCGCGTCGAGTCCACGTCGACTCCGCGTTGCACCTGCGCCAAATCCGCATCGAATCTGCAGCGAGCCCGCGCCGGGCACCAGGAAAGGCACCAATGCTCTTGGGGGGCAGACGAGGTCCCCCCAAGATGCAACGTGATGCTTGACCTGTGGCGCACTCTTGCCCTCGCTCGGACGTCCATTTCCCTGTGCATGTTTCGGTTTCGTGCGTGTTTTTGTTTGCTCGATGATCCAGGATGCTCCTCCAGAACCTCGCCGAGAAGCAGATACACACGTCCGAGAGAAGTCCGCGCGGACCCTTCGGACGCTCCTGCTTATGCAGCCGCTGCTCCTTCGACAGGAGTGCCCAGCCCCCGCCCCCCCGTCCTCTTCGTCGTCGTCCTTCTCCTCCTTTTCTATTCCTCCCCCTCCAACTATTCATCCTCCACCTCCTCCTCCTCCTCCTTCTCCTCCTCGACGGGATGGGAAGAGGAGGGGGGGGGGGCGCATCATGGCCGAGGCACGTGCGCGGGCGAGCGGCGGCCAAGGGGAACGCATCGATAGAGGAGGGGAGGCCATGAGGTCGGGGATGTTCCACGGCAGCAGCCATGGCTAGCAACAGAAGCATCCCTAACCCTTTGGAGAGGGGACCTGAGTTAGGAGGGCCAGAGACATTTGGGACAGGGCGTCTTCTCTGCAGATGTCTCGCACCATACCGCCCAGATCTATTATCCCAAATGCCAAGGCGGGGGGTTTCAGGGAGGCCACGTCTTCATTGTGTTGTTAGGCTGAAGGGCTCGCTTGCTCTCAATGACGAGCCCTCACGCCCGTGCGCCCCACCTCCACGGAGAACAACAACAACAACTTCCGACTATAAACCGCCCGTGCCGACTTCCGAGCCACAGCGTCGGAGCGGCCCGGGGAAAGCGTCGATCTGGCGGCCCGAGCTCTCGTCCGACGTCGGCTGGACGCCTCCTCGCGACGTCGTAAGCTAGCGCCCGTGGTATCCACCAACTGCTAGCCTCACGCCTCTTGGACGCCTGGTGGTGTTCGCGTCATGACTCGGGCCACTGGCGGCCCTTCGGGGCGATCCAGTCACCCCTGGAAAGCTCTCGACGAGCCGCAGCTGCTGAAAAGCACCCCGAAGCGAGAGGACCTCCAAGGGACAACGAAAACTCCTTCTTCCCGCCTCCGCTCTTGCATGACCCCTAAGCCCTAGACCCAATATCTCTGCTGCATTTTTTTGAAAGCAGGATCAATCAGCGAGGGCCCCGGGACCCGAAATGCGCGGAATCGCCGGATGTGATAAAAATGTGACGACAGGATCTCGTGGTGTTTCGCTGTGCTTACCTCGGCAAGCATCCGACGAAGCGTAGCTGCTGAACACCAAGCCGAAAAAAAAGCTAAGAACAAACGAGAACTTCTTCACCCCTCTTTCGATGATCCTCAGAACGTGTGTTAGCGCCAACGTGTTTCTTCACCGACGAACTTCAATCCGAAGCAGGGGATGTACTGAGGGCCGACGCACAGTACAGACGCCTCCTAGATGGGGTCCGAATAGATAGGGTCGGAGGATCGCGCCGCATCGCCGATGCAGCGATACATCGGCCACGTCGTCAGTGCATCGGCGACGCCAGCGCGGAGAAAATGGAGACCCACATCTGGCCGCAACCCCGATGTATCGGTGATGCATCCACCATGCGGCGCGATCCTCCGACACCATTTGCTCCGACAACGTCTGGGAGGCCTAGATGTATCGGCGGAGCCGAGCGGGGTAGGCACACATTGAGCTAACACTACTAAAGGAATAACCAACGGCATAAACATACACTTTCGGCGGTCCGCTCGGATGTCTTGGATCTGCGCTGGAGCCCCCACCCTGGCGCACGGAGCGCGCCAGGGGCTGCGCCGGAGGCGCCGCCAAAGGGTCCCGGCGCAGATTCGAGATATCCGCGTGGAACGCCAAATGTTTCGGTTTGTGCCGTTTGAGCCTGTTTTTCTTTAGATCCAGGCAAGCTAACTTGCATGGCGTTCGCCCCCTCCCCCCCCCCCCCGCCCCCCCTCGCTCCTCTTCAATCGAACACTAGCGTGCAAGTGTCTTTCGACTTGCGTGATTTCCGCCCGTCGAATTGTTTTCGGCTTGCTTCAGACTCAGCCCCCCCCCCCGTCCATGCAAGTAAACTTGCCCGGATCCAAAAAACAAGCTCTTTTTCTCCTCCGAAGCACGCATCCTGAGGGCCATCGACTCTTGGGCGGCCCTGCCCCCGTGCGCCCGCAACACCCCCCGCCCCAGGCCCGGGCTCGCTGGTGAACCGCCGCCGGGGGCTGGGCGTCTGCTCCGGGGCGCCGGGCGGGGGTGCCGGAGATGGGGAGTCCTCCGGCCGCCAGGGTCGTCGTCGTCGTCGTTGTCGTGGTGGTCGTCGTCGTCGTGGTTGTCGTGGCCGTGGTCGTGGTCGTGGTCGTCGTCGTCTTCGTCGTCGTCGTCGTCATGGTGGTGGTGGTCGTCGTCGTCGTGGCTGTCCTGGTCGTGGTCGTGGTCGTGGTCGTCGTCGTGGTCGTGGTCGTGGTCGTGGTCGTGGTCGTCGTCGTCATCGACGGCGGCGTCCTCCTCGAGGAGGAGGAGGCGGAGACCCGAAACGTGCTCGCGTGATGAGAGAAGCGCGACGAATCTGTTTGGCACGTGTCGGCCTGTGGCGGCCGTCTTCGGACCGGCAGGAACGGCTCGGGATGGAAGACCGTGGGGCCGCAGGCAATGCCCTGCCGCTGAGGCCTTCGGGAGGGCCCTCTGCGCGACCACGAAACGTGTCAGGGGTGTAACAGGATGGGCTGGGGGACAAGATGTGAACGCGCCCCCTGTGGGGTCTCCGGTAGAGCTCCACGTTGGGACACGAAACGTGTCACGGGTGTGCCGAAATGAGATGGGGAACCGCATGCGGCCTAGCCCACTGCGACCCTCGGCGGAGCCCCCCATGGGACCACGAAGCGTGTGAGGGGTGGACCGAAATGACCGGGGCAGCATGCGGTAACCGCCCCTGGGGCCTAGAGCGGAGCTCCATATGTCATATGGGTCCACGAAACGCGTGAGGTGTGTGTGTGTGTGTGTGTATGTGTGAGTGTGTGTGCCCCTTCTTCCTCTCGGCCGTCCCCCTTTCTCTCTTTGCTCGCCAGTCAATTCGCTAGTTAGTGCCACTATCTCCCTACCTAGCTTCTCGCTGGAGCGGAGTTCGCCGACTCGCCGCTGACGAAAAAGTGTGCGTGTGGCTGTGTGTGTGCGCGTGTGTGTGTGTGTGTGTGTGTATGTGTGTATGTGTGTGTGTGTGCGTGTCTGTGCGTGTCTTTGTGTGTGTGTGTCTGTGTGTCTGTGTGTGTGTGCCGGAATGGGCGGGGGGATGCATTCGGCCATATCTACTTGGAACTTCGGAGGAGCTCCCTATGGGCCCACGAAACGTGTGAGAGGTGTGCCAACATGGGCTGGGGGACGCTCCTGGAGGCTCCGGTGGAGCTCCATCTGGGGAAAGGAAGCGTGTGAGGGGCTTGCAGAATGGGCTAGGGGACGCTATCTGGATTAGCCCCCTGGAGGCTGATGGGGCCACGAGCCGTTTAAGGGGCGTGCCGACATGGGCTGGGGGCCGCATGTGGACGCACACCCACAAGGACCTTCGGCGGACCTCTATGGGGCCACGAAACGTGTGAGAGGGGTGTGCCGAAATTGACAAGCCTCCTGGGAACTTCGGTCGAGCTCCCCATGGGTGCCGCGAAACCTGAGGTGTATGCCGAAATGGGCATGCACAGGGCGGATGAAGGAAAAGGAGGAAGAGGACGAGGAGGAAAGAGCGAGGAGGAGACGCGCCCGCTGCTGACTCAAAACGAGGACCCTATCCACACAGGAGGGTGGGAAATCAAAGGCAGCGATGCGAGAAGTGACAAGGGGGGTGGAGGCAAGCTGGGGCTGGCCCAGTCCTGGTTCAAGACGTCCCGCATGCTGCTCAGGGGAGCCCGCCTCGCGTCGGATTTGCGGGGCAAAGGCCTACAGACCAACCCACACTGCGGGCCAAAAAGAGCACTAGCAGCGCGAATGCCATGACCCGCGCGCGACACCGACGAGAACGGCCCATCACCATTACTTCGGGATCGTCAAAGAAAAAGATCCATCTGATGCGACTCAGAAGCACGTTGCGCAGTGCGACGTGAACGATCTCCAACAGCACTGCAAGGTTGAACGAGTAGGAACACAAAGGCACACTCACCAGCGGCACATACAACCGGAACATGCAATGACATACGCTTGCGTAGCTGCCAGCGCGAAGACCCGATCAGTGGGTCATTGCACTATCGAGTGAACTCAATGTGGTGCAGTGCAGTCCATGGGTTGCAAACTATGGTTAGCAAACTGTTATGCTGTTTCTGGGGGGCAGACGGTTTGAAAATATTGAAATTGCTGACCCCGATGCTCATAAACAAATCCCACCCACCCGCCCTTAATTTCGCTGCCACAACTCAGATGGCGCAGTTCCGCGGGGACCCTTCTCGTGCAGATCCATGGTCCATGACTCGGGCGGCTGGGTGATGGTGGTGACGGCGGATCGGCGACGGCGATGGCGGTGATGGAGGTGGCGATGATGATGCGGGGGACGACTACGACGATGACGTTGATAGTGACGACGACGGTGATGAGAACGACGGCCATGGGGATGAACAGTATGGTGGTGATGATGACGACTGCAACACTGACGCTGACAATGGTGATGGCGATGGCTCCTGCGACAGAAATGCGCTCGCAGGAACTCCGACTTTCTTGCTGTCGGCACCGCGTGACAAGCCACTGGGATTCGTATGCTTTTGGACCTTGTTGGCGGCGGCCAGGGGGTTTTAATTGGTTGCGGCCGCGAGGGCGGATGACGCCAAATTCGCTCAGAATCTGCCCCCAGACCGGGGTCCATCTGGCGAAATGTGTCGCCCGGATACGTTTCTGACGGTCCCGGGCCCACAAGACTGCCCGCAGAGGCGGGACAACAACAAACAACCTTCTCGAACCCAGCGCCTTGAACCTCCTCCCCCTCTTCCTGCTCGCCAGACAGCTGACTAAATTTGGAACACGCTGAATCTTTACGCCTGCGGTTGTCGGACGCACAGGTCACTAGTGGTTTTGGTATGGTTTTTTCAACACGCGCGGGCGGAGTCGAGCGCGTGTGGCCCGCACGCCTCATGGGATGACTGCCGGATATTTCGGAAATGCGCGCGCGTGCGCCGCTGGGTGAGCCTTCACGGGAGCCTCTGTGGACCTCCGCGACCCTAACATAAAGGTGATTTCGACCAGCGTTCGTCCAGGTTTCGACCACCTCTCTTCACCCTTTCGTCCAGATGTCGTTCGCATTTCGACCACGTGTCGACCAAGTCTGGACGAAATCTACAAAAACAAACAGATCTGGGACCCTCTGAGGCTACCATGAAGGACCACACCAACGCGCGCGTGCCACGCATGGTCGTTTTTGACGTTCTGGCGAATCACGCGCGGTTCTCGTATCATTCCAACGAGTGTGCGCGCACACAAAACTGGCGATGGGTATAGGATGTCGGGCATGCACGCGCGCGCGCTCCGCATGGCCAAAACTGCCATTCCAATCATGCACGGTTCTCGCATGATTGGAACGGGTTGCAACGGGCGTGCGCGCACACAAGTCGGGCAATTATTGTGCGCGAGCGTGGCACGGACGGTGTTATTTGATACGGGCCCTTACAAAGCGAAAGTTTAGCATCAGAACGACACGGTTTGATTCAACAAAGACGGCGGGGGGGTCGATACCCGTCGGCTGCACATGGTGTTACGAAACGTTGTCAACATACGGACAAGAAGCCGTGCAACCTGTATAAATAAACACCAACTTGAAAAGCCTGACCGACAAGTCTGGCCTCGACATGCGGCTAGACAAGGAATTGCAATATTCTTCCAGCAGAAGATCTGTATACAACAAACGTGTTGCAACACTTGTGTGGAGCTGATGCTGATGCCCGGGAAACAGACAACAAAACCCCAGACAGACATCATTGTGTCTTTCGATCTCGACCTTGGTGTGCTTGAAGATCTGAACCTGGAAAAGCTTGAATTACCCTGTGACGTGCCAAACCCTTTTCTATCCATGTGGCGATTCTACTCAGGACCACTCAATGCTGACTCCCAGGAGCCCACGAACGTGGCGACAAGTGCGCAGATCGCAAGCCCCCCAGGGTGCGGCGAGGTTCTGAGGTGGTCCGCGTGGAACCCCACCTCCGCTGGGCCTCCCAGGAGCCCACGAAAGTGGCGACAGCTGCGCAGATCGCAAGCCCCCCAGGGGGCGGCGAGGTCCCGAGGTGGTCCGCGTGGGACCCACCTCCGCTGGGTCTCCCAGGAGCGCACGAAAGTGGCAACAGGTGCGCAGATCGCAAGCCCCCAGGGGGCGGCGAGGTCCCGAGGTTATCCGCGTGGGACCTATACCTCCGCTGGGCCTCCCAGGAGCCCACGAAAGTGGCGACAGTTGCGCAGGTCGCCCCCCAGGGGGCGGCGAGGTTCCGAGGTGGTCCGCGTGGGACCCACCTCCGCTGGGCCTCCTAGGAGCCCACGAAAGTGGCGACAGCTGCGCAGATCGCAAGCCCCCCAGGGGGCGGCGAGGTCCCGAGGTGGTCCGCGTGGGACCCACCTCCGCTGGGTCTCCCAAGAGTCCACGAAAGTGGCGACAGTTGCGCAGATCGCAGACGGCACGAGAGAAGAGGAGAAGGGAACACAAGAAACAGGAGAGAAGGAGGAGAGGAGGAGAGGAGGAGGGCGGGAGAAGGAGGGTGGAGACCACACTGCTCTATTCAAAACAAGAACCTAACACAGGAGGGTTGGGAAAAATAAACCAAACAGATATACCTAGAGGCCTCCCAGATGGGGGTCGGAAAGAGTGAGGTCAGAGGATCGCGCCGCATGGTCAATACATCGCAAATGCATCGACGATGCATCGTCGACGTCCGCGGTGTTTCGGCGAAGCCGGCGCGGAGAAGTTCGGGCTCTACATCAAGCCGCATCGCCGATGCATCGGCGATGCGGCACGATCATCCGACCTCATCCACTCGGACAACATCTGGAAGGGCGGTCCTTCGAAGGCGCGGGCCGTACACTTACAGACAAGGCCCGCGCCTTCTAAGAGGCAGGGGTGTTTATGAAAAACACCCCCCCTTCGATTACCCCCCTCTTGCCATCGCTCGGACGTCCATTCCCAGTGCAGTGTTCGAATCGTGATGGTCGAGGATGCTCCTCGATTAAAGAAACAAAAAAAACATACGTAAACATAAACTTGTGGCGTTCCGCGCGGATTTCTTGGATCTGCGCAGGACCCCTCTCCCAGGGGCGGCGCCTGAGGCGCCGACAGAGGGGCCCAGGCGCCGATTCAAGAAATCCGCGTGGAGCGCAAAAAGTTTACGTTCATGCCGCTTCTTCTTCTTCTTCTTCTTGGAACCGATGGTCCTCGCCGAAAGCAAAATGCACGCGTCCGAGCGATGCCTAGCTGCCCCCCATCGGCGCGTGGCCGAGGAGGGACGCGGGCGCGGTCTCTTTGGTGCCCAGGAAAGCCCAGATTCGAATCCATAAGTCGTATCGGCTATCGACATGAATCAGATCGGCGGAAATCGGCAGCCGTGTGGGGAAAAGTCGAATCGGCGGGCATCGGCAGGCGGAAATGGGCCTACAGTGAGAAATCGGAGCCCACATCGGCATCCCAAGTCGGATCGAATCGGCCTCGGAAGCAATCGAAATCGAATCGAACCGGATCGGAGGAATCGAAACGCTCCTTCCCCTCCTCCTTCCCCTCCTCCTTCTCCTCATGTTCCTCCTCCTCCTCCTCCTCCTCACGTTCCTCCTCCTCTATACGTTCCTCCTCCTCCTCCTCCTCCTCCTCCTCCGCCTCCTCCTCGCGTTCCTCCTCCTCCCCTTCGGCGCCTCGCGCCCGCCGCCTCCCTGGCCGACTGCGGCTCCGCGGGCGGCCGCCGCGCTCCCAGGGCGGGCTCGGGCGGCCGCAGGGCGCCCGGGAGGGCCGGCGGCCTGGCGGAGGGAAGGGCCCCCGCACGCGGCCCCTCGCCGATGGGAAGGTCCTCGCCGCTCGTGACTGGTCCTCCTCCTCCTCCACCTCCTTCTCCTCCTCCCCCTCCTCCCTCCTCCTCCTCCTCCCTCCTCCTCCTCCTCCTCCTCCTCCTCCTCATTCTCCTCCTCCTCCTCCTCCTCCTCTCCTCCCCTCCTCCCCGCTCCGCGCCCTCTCCCCCGCTCCTCCTCCTCCTCCTCCTCCTCCTCCTCCTCCACCTCCTCCTCCTCCACCTCCTCCTCCTCCTCCTCCTCCTTGGGCAGGGCGAAAGGGGGGGAAAGCAGAGGGGGGGGGTTGAGAATCAGCTCACGTAGCTGATTTTCCCGGCGCCTCCCGGCGCCGGGAGGCGCCGAGGCATCGAGGAATGGGGGCGGCGGGGCCGAAACCAGCTGCATGCAGCAGATTTCGTAACCCCCCCTTTCCCTATCCCCCCCTCTCGTTCGGCCCGAGCCCCGGGACACGCACACACAAAGAAAAGGATTCCCCATACAGCCGGACTTGATTGGCGAGAACACGCGGGAGGACAAAAGAGACCCTTTCCGAGGGGCGCACCACCATGGGAATGTAGGAGGCATGGGCCTGGGTCGCGAGATGCAGGACACAAGGGTACCCTAGACTTGCCAGGGTCGATCTACTAATCAGGGCCGACTGTATGTCCCCATGTGTGTGTTCTGGGCTTCTGTCTTCCCCCCCCCCGCTGCCCACAGTTTCCCGTGTTTTCTAGGGATGCATCGGCAACGTCGACGTGAAGCAAATCGGGCCCTCCATCGAGCCGTATCGCTGATGCATCCGCGATGCGGCGTGATCCTCCGAGCCCCATCTGCTCGGAGGACTCGCATCCTGCAAGAGCCGGCGCTCTGGCGGACACCCGTCGGCATATCAACCCGCGTGCCTCGAGGCTGCAGCGCCGATCAAACAGCGGGGCCTCCAGGAGAGTG
Organism: Prorocentrum cordatum; assembly: GCA_963575745.1. Lineage (NCBI taxonomy): Eukaryota > Dinophyceae > Prorocentrales > Prorocentraceae > Prorocentrum > Prorocentrum cordatum. The sequence continues at coordinate 1,152,810 of CAUYUJ010010779.1, forward strand.
TCCTCGCTCGGGCACGCGCAGACTTTGGGAACGGAAGGTATACGAGTACCTCCGCAGTCGGACCCAGGACGGCAACGAATCCCTCAAGAGACTGAGACCCTCCACCAGCGACAACGAAGGGCATTCAAAAGAACTCCCTCCCCCAAGATGCACAACACCATCCGACAGACACGGAAAGCATGAGGGTGCCCTCCCCGACCGAACCAACCTCGATCTGATTTCTTAGTTCGACTGTAGACATGCTCGCTTCGTGGAACATAAAACAAGACACAACTGTTTCACCGTCGTCGGCCTCTGGGGGCCCTCACTGGGCCCCAAGACCGTCACAGAACAACTGGGGATGGAAGCTCGGTCCGAGGGAACGGGTCGAATCTTCTGGGGACCTCGTATGGGAAAAATCAGGGCGGTGCGTGCCTGCGTACCATGCCCAACAGCAGCGTCTGTTCATGTGGGGCAATGGTTTGTCCCTCGGATCGGCAAGTGGACGTGGAAAGGATGGGGCCTTCTCATAAGGCTGGGAAGCCCGTCGGCCTTCTGAAAAATTGGACTAGCCTTTCCCGAAGACAGAGAACATGTCTCTCTCCAAACGCCGGAAAAAGGTTCTGAGAAACCCCGCCGCCGCCTTAGACGGCTGTTTTCATTCTTGCTTCCCCCCGCGCCCGCCGCCGATCGGAAACGTTATGTTGGGAGACATTATTGTTATGTTGAACAACCTGTGCAGTCGAATGAGCCAGGATAAAACAAAAGGCCCCCACGCCGATCGATGCGTAGACTTGGACATGATCGGGCCAAAACACATCAGGGATCTCTCGGATCCCGCGGTTATGGGGGATGTCCCGCGAAGGCTGCGCTCCTGAACGCCCTGCGAGCACTCCAGAACGCCCATGGAACTTTCGGTGGTCACCCATGGGAGCCTCCAATACCATCTTGTCGGCTCTTGCGAACCAGCGCTCGTCGACGCTAATATCCACGGCACATCGACGCTAATCGACGCCAGCCGATGCTAGATCGGCGCCGTAGCATCTAGCCCCTCATGGTAATCGACGCTAGCCGACTCCAAAAACAGAGGTACGAGGGTACGCGAGGCTCGCATGATTTGCCTCCGAAAAAACTGACGGGGGCGGGCGGAAGAGGGAGGAGGGGGAGGAGGACGTTGAGGTGAAGGAACAGGGGGAGGAGAAGGAGGACGATACATGGAGGAGGAGGAAGTGAAGGAAGACACGGCAGGACAAGACATCCGCACGAGGGGGTCAACGTCAATGCGCCCGCTAAGGTGCAGTGTAAATCGTATGCGAAATTCCCCTGCGTAAGTGCTACGCAGCAGGGACTCAACAGCCCTGCGACATCTTGGAACCAAAAGGCGCGGCACCGGTGGCATTGCGTTGCCCATGGCGCCTGCGAGCGGGCCTGCACTCCGAGATGCCCTCGCTAATGCGATCGGCGCTCCCTGCGCCTAGACAGATGCTTTCCCCCGCGCCAAACGCGCTCAGAAATGCACGACCCCTGTTCATGTTTACTTCACCTCGCGCCGGCTCGCCTGCCACTTCGTCGTGTCGTGTTCTGCAACGCCGCACTCAATCCGATACTCTGGGGACACATGCGGCGCGCTCTGAAGATTCGCACGACGTATCCTTCCGAAGAAATACGTGGCTGCGCGTGCGTATCCGTCTCCAAATTGAGTGTACCAATTGCCCTGCGCTTCAGTCTTCACGCGGCGGCAGCTGCGCACGTGTTCCCCAACCTGGCAGACACTCCAATGCTTTCCATTTCGGAGAGCGCGCGTTCTACTTCTGGGGGAAAACGGGCAGTGCCGCTGTTGGCCACTTGGTGCCGCAATTCATCCACGAAAGATTGCCCATGTTGTTCCGCGTAATGTCATAGACGCCGTCCGCAATTCGCCCGTTGCGCTCCCGCGCCCGCTCTCCGATGACAAACCCTTCAACAACTGCCCCTTCAACCGCTAAGAGGCTAGCGGGAAACCCCACTGGGGAATGTAGCAAGTCCCCTTTTCACTTGATGTCCTACTCCGCGTGCACCTCTTCCGCGCCTGCGCGATCCCTTCGTGGAACAACAAATGTAAGAATCGAACGAATTATCCAATCGACGTCCCCCCTTCCGTGCACAGTGTTTGCAAGACGCCCTTCGTGATTCCTTCGTGGGTCGCTTCGAAACTGAAGAATTCCAGAAGCGTCGCGATCTCCGGGTCATCGTTGAGGAGCATGGGTTTTCGAAGATCGTCGTCGGCACCAAACGTTCGCCTCTGAAACTGGGGGCCTCCGTCTTCACAGACCTCTGTCGCTCTCCAGCGAACGAACGAGTGGACCTCCTGAGGCAACATGCCCAAATCATTGGGTTGGCGCCCATATTCCCAGACTTCCTCCTCGCCCATCTCACCGCGGGAGTCCATGGGTTTTCGCGGTTCATCCAACTTCATCCTCCAGCAAACAAGCGAATGCAAAGCATGGCCATTGTGGTTCCATTGATTCAGCTGCGTTTCGAATCTCTGGGGCAGCATTTCCACGTACTTTGGCTCATGTATTGGTTCAGCGGCGACCACTGGATGCGTCCGAACCTCGAGGTCTCCGACTTGCCTCGGGCTTTCGTCGTCCGGTCTTGCTCGCCGGCGTGCAAACGAGTGCGAAGCAGGGCCAATCGAATTCCATGTGCGCAGTTGCTCGCAGGGGGGCCTGGGCGGCTCTGCGAACTCCCTTGGCGCCTCTCCCCCGTGGGCCCCGCGAGGCGCAGGGGGAGAGGGGGGAGCGGAGCAAGCTTTGCAAACTCCCCCGCTGCCGTCTGCCCGCCCCTGCCACTCTCGCCGTCGCTGTTTCCACTTCGATTTCGGCACCCATATGCGTACCCTGTGGCGGCGTCTCCTGCGCCCCCTCTCTCACTCTATCCCCCTTTGTTTGTTTTCTTTCTCTCTCTCTCTCTCTCTCTCTTTCTCTCTCTCTCTCTGCCGAAATTGTCCAACAAGCTGAAATCCCTGGGGCGTGTGCAACCAACTGGTCACATTTTGGAATCCTGGAAAACTGTAATTTCCGGGCATGGGTGCGGCGGATCCGTTCTCAGCGTCTTTGGCTCGTCGTTTGTCCCTACCTAGGCTCTGCCTGGAAGGTTCTTACACTATTGGCTTAAAAAGGGCCGGGCAATGGGCTTCGCCCCGGGCGGTTCCCCGGATCCCCGCCCCGCGGTTCCCCCAGTTGCGCCCCCTTACATTAGCTTTGCGTATCTCATCTTGGCTTATCTTAGCCTAGCTTCAGCTTAGCTTCGCTTGTAGCTTACTGTAGCTTGGCTTAGCTTAGCTTAGCATAACTTAGCTTAACTTAGCTTAGCACATCATAGCACAACCCATAATAACAAAGCATAGCGCAGCATAGCATACATGTAGATGCTAAGGCACATGATATGCACATCAAAAACAAACACAATGCCAAAATGTATATGTAGATGTATATGTAGGTGTAGGTGTAGATGTGGATGTAGGTGTAGGTGTAGACGTAGGTGTATATGTAGGTGTATATGTAGATGTACGTATCGCTGTTGATGTTGATGTTGATGTGGATGCAGGTGTAGATGTACATGTAGCTGTCGGTGTAGATGTAGATGTTGCTTTCCTAAATGCTCCAACTCATGGGTAGGGTCGCGCTGGGATTATTTTCTTCCAAGGTCACACTCAAATTTCCCATCGGAAACTGGACAAAAAACGGCACAAGAAATGCCCATTACCGGGTCACGACCCGGTCGCTCTAGAGAGGATCGCAAAGAGGTGCGGTATCGGGAGGGCTGCAGGGATCGTTATGTTTTGTTTGTTCCTCCTTCTCCTCCCCCAGCCTCGGCAGAACAACCTGTCTGGCAGTCAGAGTCCGTAATTCGTGTGAGGGGCGACTGAAAATCTTCCCTCCGTCGGGGCTACATCTGCCTGAGTTCCAACGCCGACTAAGAGGAAATGGAGAAGGAGGAGGAGGAGGAAGAGGAGGAGGGGGAGGAGGAGGAGGAGGAGGAGGAGGACGACGAGTTTATCCTGGTCCTGGCCCCGCCCGACCGCCGCGGCCTCTCGACGATCGAGGTTCCGGGCAGCAGGGGAACGTCCTCGCCGCCACGGCCAGAATCAGCAGGGCTTCTGGTGGCCCCCTCTGGGCGCTGAGACCGCCCGGGACCGCCCGTGCCGTTTCCATTTTCAAGGGGCATTTTTTTGGAAACGGTGAAAAAACGGCCCTGCCGTTTCCGGGGCCCACAAAGCTCTCGGGGGGTGAGGCCAACTGGGACTTCTCGCACGCGGGGTCTGCTGAGGCCGGCTGGGACTGCCTTTGGGGGGCCGGGTGCTCGCAACCCGAAGCCTCGTCACCTCTTAGCAGGCGAGGAGCGGTATAACATACCCTGTTCCGTCACTGGGGGCGCCTGTCCCAGGGCGGCTGGAAAGGTAGGCGCATGAACTTGCCACCCGCCCTGGAACAGGCACGCCTCAAGGCGAAAAGGTTCATCGTGTACCGACCTTCGCCCGGTAGAACTCGCCGATCGAGGACCCAGGGCCTCCGGGGAGCGGTTTGGCCGCCAATACCAAAGCCGCCTCGGCCTTCGGGCCGCAACGCACTCGTGAACAAGTCTGGGCGGGATCCGACGTAGCCGAAAATTGCAGCATCGTAGCAAGCCACGCCCGGAATCCTAAGCCCAATCTCGCTGCTTCCTTTCTCGAGGCGTATCGATCCCTGAGGGCCTCAGGGCCCGAGCAGCGGGCGAAAACAGCGGGCTCTCGACGAGAATGGAGACGCCACGATCTCAGGGAAGGAACACAAGGAAGATGCGGGGTGGTAATGAGATCGAAGCCTGCCGAGGGAGAGGACCGATGGCGCGGAGCAAAGGGCCTCGGCACGAGCACGGCGTCCGCCATCGCCGCGCCCGGCCTGGCGGTCGAGGCCAGGGAGACAGAGGAAGAGAAAGAGGGAGGGCGGACGGCGAGATGCTTTGACCTGTCGCCGTACCTCCTTCCGCCCTCCTGCACAGCCTGGAGATGCGTGGAGACACCCGTGTCCGCAACTTCGCTAGGCAGCGTTGGAGACGTGACAGCGTCCGCGGCCAAGAACCCATGGGCTAACAGTTGTTCTCCAAACAATCATCGCGCCGCCATGGAGAATCCTGGATGAGGAGCGACAGGGTTCTTCTGGCCATGGCGAGCCAAAGGAAGGATTATGTCCCAATACTGTTATATATGTGTGTATACATAAGAATATGCATGCATATATGTGTATATATATACACCTAGATGTATAGACAGAGCCCCTGCTGATATGAAAGGGATCCCTGATTCAACGGCTTGACTGCAATTACTCTTCGCTCGTCGAGTGCCCAAGAACCGTTGAAGTTCTTCCCGTCGCTCGGACGTCCATTTCCCGTGCATTGTTCGGTTTCGTGCGTGCTTTTGATTGCTCGATGGTCCAGGAATGGTCCTCGATGGTTCTCGCCGAGAAAAAAAAAAACACGCGCCCGAGCGATGCCAAGGGTCTCGCGGACAGCCCGGGGCAAGCGCGCGAGAAGAGGAGAGGCGGGACGGCCTGGGCCCGGAGGGGGCGGAGGGCACCCGGAGCGGCCACAGGGCTCTACAGAAAGCGGCGAGGCACAGATCAACGATGCACGGATTGGCGACGAATCCCGTTTCCATACAGTCGGACTTGATTGGACAAGACGCGCGAGAGAACACAAGACCCTCCCAAGGGCCACGTTGCCATAGGAATGCAGGGGGCATGGGCCGCGAGATACGGGACACAAGGGTACTCTTGATTTGGGAGGGTTGACCTACAAATCCAGGCCGCCTGTACGGAGCCTTTTCGTTCCGTGGGCAAGACTGTGGACACATCAATGGAAGAGGAGCCCGCTGCCCTTCAAGAGGGCTATCCTGACCGCTCCCTTCGCGAACAGTCATTCGCGGTCAGTGAGACTGACTCCCGTCATTGCCCTCATAAGCGCTGCGCCCCGTCTCCATACAGAATCGACGACCGCTGTCGCCAAATCAGGCGGCACTTGATGGGCCTGTTTTCCACAACCACCAAGATAAGTTCGAGTGGGGAAGGTGGAGGACGAGGAGTAGGACGAGGAGGAGGAGGAGGAGGAGGATGGTGGCGGTGGTGGAGAACACGCCCATCAGCACTGGCATGCCTCGAAGAGGGGGAAGGGGGGGGCATTTTCTCCGATCCGTGGATCTGGCGCGGGTGCGTCTGACCAGAATTTCGAGGCGAATCATGCGGTGGCGACGAGGGCCTCCCAGGAAGTCAAACAAAGGGAAAGCGAGCGAATGGTAGAGGTATGGGTACATGTTCCTCCTCTGACCCTCTGGAAGCCATCCGAAGACATCCGAAGTCGTCTCACGGAGAAGACCAGCCGAAGAGAAGTGCAAGCATCAAAGCATCCTCTGACACCTTCCTGGGCGTCCGACGAGGTCCGAAGACCACCAGGAACGTCCCAGAAGCTCCCGTCGGCCCTCGGCGGCGAGGCCGTCCTGGGAGGTCTCCGGAAGCCGTCCCCAGAGGCCAGGGAGTCTCCGAGGCATCGATCGAGCCGACCCCTCCCGACTCGGCCCCTACGAGGCCGAACCGAGCCACACAGCGATCGATCTTCGACATTGGGGATCCCCAGCAAGCGGTGCAGGCGACAGATCGTCCAGGGACCTCGAGATCCCCAGAGACCCTCACCGCACGGTCCGCCACCGCGCGGTCCCGGGACCTCGGAGCCCGCAACCGCCCGACAGCCTCTGAGATCGACCCAGAACCTGAGACCGACCCGGATCCCCACGGACGCTGCGGTCACCGCACCGTCCGTGGGTGCCCCCGATCCGCGATCGTCGGGCCGAACGAAAGGGGGGTCAGTAAGCGGGCGGAGCCTACCAACTCACGTGGAGTGCCTACCCTTTCCCCGTCCCTCGCTCTCGCCCCACCCGAGATCGACGCTCCCCGGCCCCAAAAGCGAACCCGAACGTTCCTGGCCGGGGGTGGGCTTATCGGGCCCCTATCGGCGATCCACGGGCGCTTGGGGATCCATGCGTTCCCCCCTGAGCCGACTCAGTCCCCCCTCACGCAGCCCCTGCTCTTTCGGGCCGTGCCTCGGCTCTCCGCGGTCGCTCGAGACGAGCGGGGCACCCGGAAACACCCTCTCCGCGAGGCGCAGCCGCTGGAAGGCAACTCGGAGATGGGAGCACCACCGAGGACCCGACGGGAGCCACGCACCCCCTGAGCCCGTCGGCGCCCTGGGCCTCCGGGCCACGGCTCGGGCCTCGGGCGGCCGCTCAGCCCGGCGCCCGCAGGGAACCCTCGACGATGCGCAGCTGATGGGGATCACCCCAGGACTTTGGCAACTTCAGGAAGCGGTCGACAAGTTCAGGAAACGCAGAAACAACAAAACAGCATGCACCAACAACTGCCATCCCCGTGCCGCCGCCATCGATCGAAAACTCCAGGAAACTGTAGGAACATGCCGAACGACGCTTCAGAACACTCCAAACGCTCCAAACAACAATTGTGAAAACGGCCGTCGAAGAACTGCAGAAACCAGACCCCTCCAAACGGAGCCTTTTCGTCCGACCCGATACCCAGCCCTCGGGAGATCCGGCCGGGGCCCCCGCCTCTGCCAGCGACGAGCAGGGGCCGACCAGCCCAGCACTCTTACAGGTATACCACGAGATGTGCGTAGAACGAAAGAACGTTAGACTGACAAGGTTCACAGAATGATCGCAGAGCGTTCTAATACTAACGTGTTGGTATGCCTATCACGACACGTTCATATGACGCTCTAGACACGAAAATAATGTTCTTATAACAGGAAGCCGATGCATCAAGACAAGACGGCCTGAGCCACAAATGCTCCAAGAGTGAGCCACGAATGCTCCAAGAACAGATCGCGCAAACCACAACATGTTCTTTACACGCACTACTCAGTGCGCCTATGGGCAAGGGCCAGAGCGCCTCGCCCATGCCTCGACCTGGAGTCGGGGACACCTCGCCAACGCACCGGCGAGTGCCGTCCGAACGCGCAAATGCCCCCCCGGTCCTGGGCGGGGTGGGCCTATCGGGCCACAATCGGCGGCCCATGGGCGCTGGGGGACCGATGCGCTCCCCCCCGGCTGGCCATCGCTCGGACGTCCATTCCCTGTGATTTTTGTTTGCCGGTTTTTCGTGCGTGGTTGTTTCGCCAGATGCTCAAGGATGCTCCTCGATGGTCCTCGCCGAAGGAAGCACACGTCCGAACGATGCCAAGCCCATGGGCGCTTGGGGACCCATGCGCTCCTCCCCGGAGCTCGGAGAACCGACGGCGGTGTGCGAAGATCCTGAGCGGTGCTGTCCTGGCCTGCGGGCCACGGCTCGGGCATCGGGCGGCCGCTCGGGCAATCCCCAGGGGAGCCGTCGACTGGAACGCATCCCGAGGCTGGACAACCGCCGAGGACCGACGAAAGCGTGCCAAAACCTCGAACCACGCACCCCCTCTGAGCCCATCGTCGCCCCGAGTCTTCGGGGCATAGCTCGGGCCTCAGGCGGCCGTTCGGGACGACCCTGGCGCCCCCAGAAACCCCTCGACGATGCGCAGCTGATGATAACCTCCCAGGGCTTTGACAACTTTCGGAAACTGCCGAAGCATGCTGAACACTTTCTTCATAAACCACAGCAGAACGTTACTCCCACGCCGAACATGTGTCACCCCCCCTGCCGCCGTCGCAAACGTTGGGGAACCGTCGGCACGTGCCGAACACTTGACACAACTACTTACGAAACCCGCCAGGAACAAAGCAACAACGACAACCGAACAACGAAACCGACGAGAACCCACGAAGGCGTGCGAAAGCCCTGCCGACGGACGGCCCAGCTGGGGCCCCGCCTCTGCCGGCGAGGGCGCCGCCGCCCCGCGGCGGGGGGGGGGACGCCGCGCCGGCGCGGGGAGGGGCCGCGCCGCCGCGGGGGGGGGGGCCGCAGCTGGCCACCGGGCGGAGCGGATGCCGGCGGAGGGCGGACACGCCGCCCGCACGTAGGGAGGCCCCCCCCCCTCTCACCGCCGCCCCTCGTCCTCCCCCTGCCCTTCCCCCTCCCCCATCCCCCTCCGTCTCCATCTCCTTTTCCTCCTCCTCCTCCTCCTCCTCCTCCTCCTCCTTCCCTGTTCCTCTTCTTCTGCCTCCTCCTCCTCCTCCTCCTCCTCCTCCTCGTCCTCGTCCTCCTCCTCTTCCTCCTCCTCCTCCGTTTCCTCCTCGCCCCCCTATGGCTTCCCCTTCCTCCTCCGCAACATCTTCCTCCTCTCCTCTTCCTGTTCTTCTTTTTCCGCCTCCTCCTCCTCCTCCTCCCTTCTTCTCCTTCTCCGCCTCCTCATCATCATCATCATCATCATCATCATCATCATCATCATCATCATCATCATCATCATCATCATCATCATCATCATCATCCCCCTATCCTCCTACCCCTCCTCTTCCTCCGCCTCATCCCCTAACACCTCCTCGTCCCCCGCCCCTTCTTTTCCCGCTCGTCCATCCCTAACTTCCTTACAACCGATTTGTTTCAGTCGCGCCCACGGGCGCGTCGGCAAGGCGGACCTGGCGTTTCGCCCGAGACTTCTCCGCCGCCCGTGATCTCAGAAACTCCAGCCGACTCAAGGGGTGGAGGGCGGCTGCTCTTCAAATCGTGGTTCTCGCCTCCGCGCCGCGCACGATCGCCTCCGCGCCGCGCCGCGCACGATCGAGTGCCGCTCTAGTTCGGAATGGAGTTTTTGCCTGGGCGCCGCGCGCATTCGTCTAAAACTTCGCAACAGATTTGAACATGGAGTGCGGTTCTGTTTTAAGGTGCGGTTTTGGTTGAAACGCCGCGCACAGGTTTAGAGAAGTTGCAACGGTTCCGCAAGTGCTCAGGGACGCAGTCCCATGCCAAAATTTCCAACACCTGATCGCACTGTCGTCACGCAACATACACGTTGATTCGCGGCGTTGATTTTGGCGCGATGACGAAGGCTTTCAGGACGCGCACATCACTTTGAATCGCGGTGTTGAAGTCCGAAGTGTGTCGGTGTGGGACATGTTGTGTTGCTCAGGCTGGTGTCTTGTAGTGGAGCATGTCCGATCATAAAACTCAAGTATTGTAGCGGCCGATGAAAAAGGGAACTTGGAGGGAAGGTTATCTGCAACACTGTTTATGCATAGTGTTTACTCTGGTCCTCCTCATCCTCATCCTACCGCTCCTGTTTTCTGATTCTCAACGGCCAAGGATTCGCACCATGCCACTCCCTCTCCCCTCATCCCCCTCCTCCTCCCCCCCTCCTTCGCCCTTTCCCTCCTGCCTTCCCCCCGCCCTCCTCCGACTCCCCGCCCCTTCTGGGCGCATCCATGCGATCGGGCTTGATCCGAGACACCTGTATACGGCAGGTTCGTGTCGTGTCGACCCTGGCGTTGGTTCCTGACACCGCGGGGATCGTTCAACCTTGAACGATCGGCCGTTTCCGATACGTCCAAATCGTTCCACATCGAACGATTCTTGGTCGCCCGCGGCGTTCAAAGTTGAACGCCGCTGGCGGGGTCGCCGCTGGTCGACACGACACGAACCTACCGTAAGCGGGCTGGGCCCGCCTAGCGCCTGAGAGCCCATCTGTGGCGACCGGCCCTCGCGCCCCCGCGCCGCGAGAAACTGGGAGCAGCAGCGCCCGGGGCGGGACGCGCTCGGGGGTGACCTGCGGCGAACGCCGCGGGGGGGGGTGGGGGGGAGATCTCCGCGCGAGATCTCCCATCAGGAAGGCACCAACTATACACCAACACCGATCCTGGCCCAGGATCACCCTGGGCCCAGGATCGGTGTATACGCCCTCCTGCCTTGCGCAAGAAGGCACATACACCGATCCTGGGCCCAGGGTGATCCTGGGCCAGGATCGGTGTTGGTGTATAGTTGGTGCCCTCCGACCCATCGGCCAACGGTGGCCGAATGGAGTCACTGCTCCGCTGCTTGCTCACCTGGTGTCGACCCCGAGCTGATAAGTTTGCTAACGCACGCCGCAAGACGGCTCAACTGACCCCCAAGGCGGCCGCAAGACGGCCGCCTCAATTGACCCCCAAGACGGCCGCAAGACGGCTCAAGTCAGTGACCCCCGCACGCGGTTCAAGCGGCCCGCAAGACGGCTCAATCGACCCCCAAAGACGGCGCAAGGGAGGGCCCCCAGACGGCCCCGAGCGTGAGCTGGGACGGGGGACCCGAACCCAAATGGCCACCGTTCGGAGTTCCGACGCCGCTTCGCGATGGCGCCCAAGCCTCACAGCATAGCTTTAGGTCGGGCCTGTCCCCCTACACGGGGGTTTTGGACGAAAAGTTAAAAGTAGTCAAACATATTCTAAACTACTCAAACATGGTGACAAAAATCGTAACCAGACTACTTTTTTGACTATTCTTGAATATTCCTCCTGTAGGGGGACAGGCCCGACTTAAGCATAGCTCTTGCTTAAAAGGCCCTGGAAACGACAGGGCCGTTTTGTTACCGGTTCCGTTTTGCCGTTTTTTTGCTGGTTCCGACGCCGTTTTTTTACCGGTTCCGTCTCCGTTTTTTGACCGGTTCTGGCTCCGGTTCCAATCCTGGGGCTGTTTTTTTGCCGTTTCCATTTTCAAGGGACATTTTTTGCAAACGGTGAAAAAACGGCCCTGCCGTTTCCGGGGCCCACAAAGGACAGGCCCGACTTAAGCATAGCTCTTGCATACCCCATTCTCCAAGAGGGGGGGATATCCGGCGGCGGGGGGCAAAGCCCTCGCGGGAAAATTCGGGTAGGGATACATCTTGACTACCTACCAGACCACCCCAACCCAACCCGAAGACCCGAATTTCGGGTTGGGGGGGGGTACGGGTTCCACATTTGTTTTTTCTATGTTTCCCGACCCCCCCCCACTGGAAATCGAGGGTAAATCTGAGCCTTCGGGTTGGGTTGGGGTGGTTTGGTGGGTGGTGACATCTGGAATCTCTGAGATCCTGGCAGCTCTGGAGGAAGCATCGGGCGCCGCGGCCTTCGTGGAGAGGTCGGGAGCGCTCCGAGAGTCTGAGGACACGTTGGACTGGCCCGCCATAGTTCACAGGGGATATGTCGACACCCCTCCCAGGCGTCGTGGGGTTTTCGACCGGAACCGAAATTTTGTGCACGACCCTGGGACATACGAAAGGGGGGCATCCATCCTCGATAGGAGTGCGTCCGAATAGCTCCATGGGGGTGTAATTAACCCAGGGTTTCCCCCTCTTTCTGAGCGACCAGACTTCGGGCGAAACTCGGAGATTGCGGGTGGAAAATCGCTTGCGACGCTATCCACGAGTCCGCATGTTCAAACTCCTGCCCGCAGGTCTAAACTCCTGGACGGGGTCCCTGTCTCCAGTGAGAAGATGGCGATGCCGGCTACTCCACGGCCCTCTGCCGGGGCGCGTCTTGAACTCGGGAGCGGCCAAGAGGGGGGTGACCAAGAGGGGGGGGTGCAAATCATGACTGGCGGCATGTGCGCGGCCCACCGGGGGGGCCAGGGACGTAATGAAATGAGAAGAGACGCCATGAAATATGGGGAAATATCATGGCCCCCGCCATGATATCCACCCCCCCCTAGTCATCACCCCCCTCTTTTCCGCTCCCGATGAACGGAATCTTGATGCGAACCCAGCGGTGCAGAAGTCTCCCCAAGAGCTCCAGAGCTGGGCAAATATCAGGAGAGGGTAGCAGTATCGGAACCTCTTCCTCTTCTCGGGCCAAGCGAAAGGGGGGGATAGCAAAGGGGGGGGGTTGAGAATCAGCTCACGTAGCTGATTTTCCTGGCGCCTCCCAGCGCCAGGAGGCGCCCATGTATCGAGGAATGGGCCCGGCGGCGGGGCCGAAACCAGCTGCATGCAGCAAATTTCGTAACCCCCCCTTTCCCAATCCCCCCCTTTCGTTCGGCCCGATCTTCTGATCGAGGAAGAACAATGGCATAAGCATCAACTTCCGGAGGTCCGCGCGGATGTCTTGCATCGGCGCGGAACCCCCCGGCGGCGTCTCCAGCTCCGGCCGTGGCGCGCCCCGCGCGCCAGGGGAAGGCGGGTCCAGCGCCGACGCAAGACATCCGTACGGACATCAGGGACATGATCGCCATGCAACTTGTTACTCACCCATACACATACGTATACACACTTATATATATATATATATGTAGATATAGCGGGCGAAGACCGGTATGGCATATTTTCTCCGCGATCGGGGACACTTGTCCAGAGCGGGCGGGACGTCTATGCCCCCACCCGCTCGGTGGACAAACTTCCCAGTCGCCCTGGGGCAGCTGCCATCGTGCGTGCTTCGAACTGAAAGTCTGCTCGCGCCAGGGCGCGACCGCGCGCTGGGTGGCGCGCGAAGCCCGCCGGGGCGAAGAACGGGGCCTCTGCGCGGCGCGGGGGGCTCGCTGCCGCGCAAGAGGGCGGCCGGAGCAGCAAAAAACAACGTGCGGCGGCGTGCAGCGGCTGCCACGGGGGGGCGAAGAGGGTGCCCGCCCCGGCGCGCTGGGCGTGAGCGCGTCCACGAAGAGGGGGGCCGGGAGGAGGACGGGACAAGCGGGTCACCGGAGGGGGAACGACAGGCCGGGGGGACTGGCTCAGGGTGGAAACATCGGCGGGGAGTCGGCGATGCATCGTCGATAGATCGGCGATGAGCCCCCGATGATTAGCAAAACCACGGGGTCCTGGGCAGGGTGGGCTGTCAGGCCCCGATCGGCATTGCGTGTCCATGCATCACTCCCTGAGCATGGACACCCCCTTCACGTTGCCCCTGACCCCACAAATATCCGACGTGATTGTTTGATGCGCGGCCCCAGGGGTCCAATCTCTTCCCTGGGGGTCGTGTTCCGTCCCAAGTTCCAATGTTGAAAGTCCTGGGGACGGTCACATGCCCTAGAGGCCGACATCGAAGAAGCATTGCGCTCGTTCATTCGGAAACCATGTCGAACGACATATCGGATCAACACGGAAAAAATGCAAGCCCCGCAGGCACGCATCCATGGTGTCAAACCATATATAGTTCAACAGTTGCAATACAGATTCTGGCATTGAGCAAACAACATCTGGGACAGCATCTTTGCCATTGTAAGATTGGCTCGGGATGCGTTACAGGAGTTGCAGCGTATCTCGCGGCCCTTGTTCCTGCAGCCCGTTCGAAAAAAAAACATTGTTACGTCAGCGGCGAGGCAGAAGCGCTGGTCCAGCGGGCGGCGATCCGGGGCGACCGATACGCGAATATTGGCCGGCGTGCCAGAAGGGAAAAAAAGGGGCGAAGCGGCCGCGGAGGACAGACGGAGGAGGGCACCCGTTCGGAACAACAAGAAGCCTAGACAGAATCCGGGACATCTCGAGCACCTTGGGATGTGTGATCACCATGACGCCTTGCTCCTGCGAACGTTGCGGAGTTCTGGGGCGATCTTTGCGATTCGCGCTGCGCGAAGCGGGAATCACTCGTCGATCCCGCGCCGCCCCCCAGGGGGAGAAAAGGAGGACGAGGAGGAATCGGAGCTGAACCGCGAAGCGCGAACAACTTCGCGCCCTCGAGGGCGCCCTTGTCGAATCTTCGCGCCCAGCCCTGCCTGATGCGCGTCAAAAGCATACTGTCTTTCGGGGGAACATAATACCGACACCGCCACTCCCCAGACCTCTCCCGGGGTGCGTTATGACCAGACTTTCGGGGCGAATCCAGAGGTGGCTGGGCCAACAAGTAAATTCGAGGGAAGTGTAGAGGTATGGGCAACTTTCTCGGGGAGACGTAAGACTCGGGTTCGGGGGACTCGGGTTGGCCTGACGGGGGCAATGGTGAAAATGACGAGACCCAATCTGAAAGTTGAAGCGCGCTCCCTGCGAAGAACATCCCAGGGTCTCCTTCCCAAGGACGCACAAGAACATCCAACTAGCACGAAAACACTGGGGTGCCCTCCCCGAACCGACCTCGATCTTACACCTCGGTCCGACCGTACAGAATCCATCGTTGCCCCAAGCTGACTTCTTCTCCGAATCCACGGACATCCGCAGAATCTTCGTGGACCTACAGAGCATCCTACGTATGTTTTGCAGATTCGGCGATCTACAATCAATCTTGGGACAGCTCGATTCTACAATCGATCTCCTTCTCGAATGTTAGCCTCCGAGGCCACGTGTGTTTTACCCGTACCCTGCTGCACCTGCCTCCGAGAGGGGGGAGCAGCATGAGGCGTCTGGCCTCGCCTTTAGTGCTGGTTCATCAACTGCCCCCCCCCCCGCCCCCCCTTCCCTCGGGAAGGCGTAAGACTCGGGTACGAGGGACTCGGGTTGGCCTGACGGAGCCATCATAAAAATGACGAGACCCAATCTGAAATTTGACGTGAGCCCCCCACGCGCCTCTCACCGCAAGGAGAATCACTGAGACCATATTTCGAAGTAAATCATGGGGGAAAGAATAGGTACCGATACCGCTGCTTCCCTTGACTCTCCTGGGAATGGTACTGACCAGCATTTCGAAGCGAGTCCTGTGGTGGCGACGAGGGGCTCCCAGGAGGCCGCACAAGGGGCAAACAAGCGAAGGGCAGCGGTATCGGCATCTTTCCCCCCCTGACATAAAACAAAACAAATCAATAAGGAAACGTGAACAAATGCGGAGCGAATATCGATCGACAAGCAATCAACGTCGAGGGGGACCTGCATGGCGAAGATGCGGGGACAAGGTGCTGCGAGAACGCGAACCACGAAAATATATCGGGCGGCGCGCCTGGGGGAAGTGAGACGGGGCGGGCCTATCAGAAGGCTCGGAAGTCCCCCGGCCTTCTGTGAAATTGTTTGAGAAGACACTGGAAACTTCCCGGAAGGCAAGAGGGCTTCTGAGAAGCCCCGCCGCCTTCTAAGCAGGACTTCTCCTTCTCACATCACCCCCTCGCCCGCCGCCGAAATGTGTACACAAACACCCTCCGCCATGGCTGCGAGGGCTCTGGCTTCTGTTTACGCGCGAGCTGTCCGGAGACTTCAAATCTTGAACGCCGGGGCCCAACGCTGCCGCCGTCTCGAGGCTCGAAATGGCAGAAGCCTGCCGTACAGGAGCAGCAGCGAAAAAGTAATACATAGAAAAAAAACGTGTAGGATAGAGCAACAGGCAAGACGATATGTCAGACACAGACCAACGCACAGCGTTCGGGCGCGTGAGTGACTGCGAGGGCAACGACACAAAGCCAAGAGCACAAACATGTCATGTCACGGCTGCATCACCTTCGAGTCGTGAACCCGCGTCTCCTCACAAGGAGGGTCGGGGTGAGCACATCTTCCGCGACCCCCGTGTCTGAGCCAGGTCTGAATTGACGGTGCAGCGAATTGCGGAAACGGGCGCGCCTAATGCCCCAGTCACGGGGCGCCCCTACTAACGAGCTGAGACATGCAAGGGAGCCGGTGAAGGATGATGACGAGGACGATGAAAACAACTCGAATGAGAGGGAAAGGAAGAGCAGGAGGATGTGGAGATGGGGGGAATATTAGTAGGAGTGGACGGGGGCGGGGGAAGAGGGAGGGGCGGGGAAGCCGAATTCAGAGAGTGGAGGAGTACAACCGGGAGGATGAGGAGAAGCATGGAGAGAGGTCCTCTCCATGATTCTCTCCCGGAGAGGGCGAGGAATCACACCAGCCAGTTGGGCAAAGTAGGTCTAGCGATACCTTTCCTACCCCTTCCAAAATCTTCTTTCGTTCGGGGAGGGGTACCCTCCCCCTCCCCTCCCAGTTTTTCTTTTCGGACAGGCCGCGATCGGTCAGGGCACCCAACATGGCCCAGGAGGGCTCCGATAGGCCCTCCGATGCTCCAGGATGACATCCAAGATGGCTCAATGTTCAAAATCGCCGACGATGGTTCAAGATAGCTTCCGATGTACCGCCCACAGACCCGACGAGGGCCAGCAGACGGCTCCAAGTGCTCCCGGAGCCCCTTAGGACGTCCCCAAGAGGCCAAACTTTTTTCCTGTCGATACTAAGGCGAATCAGTGATGTTCGACGTCTCCCCTTTTCGCTTCCGATGCGGTTTTGAGGCCTCAAGATGGCCAAAGAGAAGGCCTCAGAGTGGCCCAAGACGCTACCAATATGGCCACAAGAGCGCCCAAAAGGGGCTCAACAGCGCTCCAAGAAGGCCCCAAGAGGCGATTTTGATGGCCCCAGGGGGCGGACGCAAATCGAAGAACCCCTTGTGTTGATCGATGGGGACCCCAAGCAGGCTCCCTTAACACCCCAAGCGAGCCCCAAGAGGACCCCAAGATCCCACAAAAGAGTCCCACTGGGGCTCCAAAGAGGTGATTCTGAGAGCTCTGCCCCCGTCCACGTTGTCATCCTCCTCTTCCTCATCCTCCTCGTCCCCACGACATGGGCGATTACAAAACGGCGAAGGAGAAGGGTGAGCAGCAGCCAGAGTATCTCAAGACGCTGGGCTTCGTGGACAAATTGGGCGGCAGCATGCAGCTGCTCAACGCATGCAGGAGGGGCGCTGGATGAGACAACGAAAGGAGAGCAGCTTGCTCGTGTGGGCTCGCATTCCCGAACAAGTTGTGGTGGCGAGGCCCCAGTCCCAACTCGCGGAGCGAAAAGTGGCAGTTCTTTTGCAAGGTGGACTGGGTGCAGCTAGTGAAACGAAGGAGGATCAATCAAAGGCCGTGCTCGTGGCGGAATGGGTGGACAGAATGAGGGACGCTTTTTGACAATACTACGAGGCATGGCCAAAGATCGGGTGCGAGAGAATGTTCTTCTCGTTCAAGAGAGGGCCACCCATGGTGGTGGAGCTCAGAGTGGGAGACGGATGGCAAGCGTTCATTGCGGAAAGGCTACCGCAGCAACCCGACGACGCCATCGAGGAGTGCCACTAAGAGTTCTTCGGCGCGGCCAGGAAGATGAGCCCAGAGGATTTGTTCGATGTGCTCCCAATGTCTTTCCCGATGACGCACAAGATCAAAGGCTGCGACCTCACCGCGAGGTACCCGGTGGACCCATGGGAGACACAGGGGAAGAAGGCATTTACAATGCAGGGCTGGTGCGAGCTAGCGCTGAAGATCGCGACGGGCGACGAAGAGACCCTCCATAAACTAACGAAAGTCGCCTTGAGTGAGATGAAGAGCGACGACAACATGGACCCAGAGGGAGTGAGGAGGCTGAAGGAGCGCCAGCAGCTCAAGGACAGCACCAAAACCATGCTGGATGGCATCGAAATCTTCGCGGAAAAGTCGGCTACCGCAAGCCGGAGGAGACAACGACGGCCAGCTCAAGCGGCCACCAGTGAGCGCACCCACTGGAGCCTGCAGATTGCCAAGAGAAAACATTTGCGAAGTTTCTCGTAGTGCTGATCTCGGCAACATGTGAGCTGGCCGTGCCGACAGGCAGCCAAGGGAATCGTTAGCGAGGTTTCCTCTGAGTGTTACCCATGGCAGACTACTTGGGCACAACCGTACGCCTGCACTGCCATCGCGATGGGATGTATGTTTTGAACACCTCCAGGTACACATCTGCAGGGTGGGTGGAACAGCAGGTGATCAGTGCCCACCTGGGTGCTCCTCGTTGGCCCCTGCCTGTGACAGTGACTTCCAGTATGCTCCACCTCGCACGCTCCGAGGGGGGAAATGGGCCACCTCACAAGATAGAATACATCACATGGCGCATCGCTCGGAACGACCGAAAAGTGAGCTGCATGGAAAAAGAGGGGAGCACACGGAGTTCAACCTGTAGGAGCAGCAGGAGCCACCCAGGAGCAGTTTGGGGTCTCGGGCCCTCCGTCTCTTCCCCCCCTCTCTCCTCCCTTTGATGAAGGGGCCCTGGGACACACTAATAAATGCACAGCAATAAGAATATTCCCCATATTTTATCATATTTTCTGGGTTTCTGTCTTCCCGCCCACTTCCCATATTTTCCCATACTTTCCTGGGAATCGACGATTAATTGTGTCTGTGTGTTTCTTTCCCTCCTGATTTGAGGTCGTGTCGTCGTCTCCCCCCCCCTTGGCTTCGGCGACCTGCTGAGCCCGCGCGCCCCCTTCCCCAAGGGGCACGCGGAATGGCCAGCAGCTCCTTCCCCCGCACGGACCCGATGGGACTCTCGATGTCAGGTTGCGAGCCTCTTCCCTGACCTTCCAAGAGGGCTGAAAAATAGAACGCGACTTACAAAACCTATCCCAAGGCTTTTCTACGTCTTGGTTTTAGGCTGTTTCGCTCAGTGTTTTAGGTTTTTAGGCCTCGAGTGCTAAAAAATAGCTCTCTGGAAGGTCAGGGCTACGGGGCCACCTCGGAGCTCGGTCCTTCAGCTTCGGGGTATGCCCCCTGCCGGTCCCAGTGACAAAGCAGGGCTGTAGCACAACCGAGCGCAGGGGATGTTGGCAATAGCGCGTAGATCACCCGAATAGGTGCTCTGACGTTACCCCCTCATGCGGATGTCCTTGTCCTTGTCCTCATCCTCCTCCTCCTCCTTCTCTTCCTCCTCCTCCTCGCCCCCAGGCCATCCCCCCTCCTCCCAACGATCTTTCAATTCACCCTGGTTGCGCCCGGGCAGCCTGGAAAGCTCCCGGCAAGACTCTTCGGGACTGCCAGAAGCTCCTGCCTGGCGCACTTCAGCCGGGACAGCTCCTGGCAGCACCTTGTGGGCCTCCCGGGCGCTCCCATGAGTATCGTTTAACCGATCCCCATCCCCAGCGGCGTGGCCTGGGCCCCACTGGCCGATTTACCCCGCCAGATGGGGATATGGGCCATTCCCTTCGGGTTGCGAGGGGCGTATCCCCTAGCTGGGGGGGTGATGCGGTGGGGGTCTCGAAGGGGATGGAGATGGGGATGAGGATCGGTCAAACGATACTGATCCCAGGCCAGCGCCCGGGCCCGGGAGCGCTTCTGGGCTGGCGCCCGGGCAGCCCAGAAAGCTGTCGGCAGTCCCAGAAATCCCCACGCCCGCGCCTGGGTCCGGGACTGCCCGGGCTGGCGCGCGGGCGGCCAGGAAGGCTCCCGCCAGCACACAGAGCCCAGACCCGCCCAGCCAGCGGCCTGCCAAAGCAACCCGTCCGCCGCCAACCTACAGCCACCCGAGCAACCGAACATCAAGAAACGAACACCAGCACCATCGGGAGCGCCCGGGACTGGCGGCACTGGTAGAGAAGGGAGGGAGAAGGATGATAGCTTCCTCCATCATCCCCCTTCTTCTTCCTCCATCCTCTCCAAAAACTACACATTATGATGGATAAGACTCTCCTCTGGCTGCCTCCAGCATATTGCCGGCCCCCTCCGCTTTCTTTTGTTTCGAAAGCGCAACGTGAACTTACGCCTCTCTCGCGGTATGTTTTCGGAGCCTTGGGCCTTGTTCGGATCGGCGATTTGCTCCCGTCGTTCAGAGTGGCGCTCTCCCCCAACGCGGACCCTTTTTCGGGATCCGAATCCTTTTCCCTCGTTCCCCCCTCTTTTCCCCTCCTCCAGCTTTCCCTGGTCCTCCTTCTCCTCGCGCTCCTTCCACTTCCAGCTCCTGCTGCTGCTTGTCCTCCCCCTCATCCCCCTCCTCCTCTTCCTGCTCCTTCCTATTCCCCACTTTCCTCCTGTACATCATCCTGCCCATCCACCACCTCCTCCACCTATTCCTGCTCCTCCCATGCACGGAACTCCCATGTTCTTCCGACTACGCATAACACGATGGTATTTCATCGAAAGCCAGGTCCGCTATGACACGTGTCTGCAGACAGAGAACACTAAACGTAATGGTGAGTGACGGGAGGGAGGGGTAGGAAGTCCGATATGACGCGAGCGTGCCTAGCTTGCCTCTCCCCCATCGCCCTTTATTCCATTCCCTCCTCTTATCGACCCTTTTTGGAGGGGGTCGAGGGCTCCTGCATGGAGGGGGCCGACGACTCTCCTCTTATGGAGGGGGCCGAGGACTCCTCTTATAGATCCTCGGCAAACGCAGGCGTCCACAAAGGAGGGCCGAAACGTAACCCCACCTTGTGCCAATCTTTCAACCAATTTCTCATACTACTCCTCCCCCCTCCACCATCCGCACCGTCCCCGTGAACCTCCCCTCCTCCTCCTACTCCACCTCCTCCTCCTCCTCCTCCTCCTCCTCCTCCTCCTCTTCCTCCTCCTCCTCCTCCTCCTCCTCCTCCTCCTCCTCATCTCCCTCTCTCTGCCTCCTCCTCCCTCCCTCCCTCCCTCCCTCCCTCCCCTCCTCTCCTCTCCCTCCCTCCCCGAGAAGGGAGGGCTCGGCTGCCAGCGTTCCTTCTGGACCGCCGGCCCCCCGCCCCCCCAGCAGCTCGGCGCCAGGCGCGTGCATGCAGGCAGGTTCTGCGAGGGGAGGGGGGAAAACGTCAGGGGGGTTGGGAGGCAACTGCTGGGAAGTCGTCGCCGGGATGACTGAGGAGGTCTGAGCCTCCTTCGGAGGCTGCTACGCCGGATCGGGCCGCGGACTCGGCGGGATTGAGCTGGATTCAGCGGGATGTTAGCCGGATTCAGTGGGACGGAGCCGGATTTCGGACCAGAGCGAAGCCATAATTGAACCTCCCTGGAATTGCATCCGAGGTTGGGGGGGGGACCGGCCCGATCTCACTCAGGGGGCAAACATCGAGCCGCGATCGACGATACATCGTCGAGTGATCGGCGAGGTTCCCCCGATCTCGAATGCGCACGTTCCTGAGCGGGGTGTGCTATCGGATTTTGATCGGCGATGGGCGGACGATGCACCCCTCCCCTGAGCCTATATCCCCCAAAAGAGGCACTCCTGAGGAGCAAGGCAGGGGAGTAGATTTGGAGGCCCCCGTCAAAAAAAAGTGCTACTCAGCTGGACTCAGGGGCCATTCAACTGTTAGCCTCCGTTGGGATCGGGCCCGGGATTAGGCCGGATTCAACCATATCAACGACAGAAAGGCGGTTGTGAGTGGGACTGTGCCGGATCTGGCCAGCCGCCAACCACGGACATACCATCGCCAATGCTGAAGGGGACCTCCCAGGAGTTGGCATCCAAATTAAGCTAAGTTGGATACCCCTTCTGTGGGACTCCGCGGAGCCTCACTGCTCCACCCGGTCGTCCTCTTCTTGAGCCGAGCTGGGGGTCGAGCAGGGATGGGGCGAGGGGGCGCCCTCGCCAGCAGTCCCGGCGCGCCAACTCACGGGCCGGGCTCCTTGACAGACGGGGGGGGAGAGGAGGAGGTGGAGGGAGGACGACGGCGCACGCCTCTGAAGCACAGTTCGATATCTCGGCAGACGAGACGCTCTGCGAGGGAGGAGGAGGAGGAGGAGGAGGAGGAGGAGGAGGAGGCGTATTGGGGGCGGGAGGTTTGGAAGAAGCGAGCAGGAGAGAAGGATCTAAAGTTGTTCATGACTTCCAGCAACAATCGCTACACCCAACAGGGGGGTCGGGGCCTGGGAAATCGGCAACGCTTGGATGGGGTGGGGCACGTCAGGGCGGGGGAGAGCTGCGACTTCCACAGTTTGCGCGCGAGCCCCAACATGTGGAATGGGTCCAACCCCCCCCACCCCCTACCTACGATCGTTACCGTGATCCGAAGGAGATGGTTTGGCCGAGTAGAGGCCGTAACATACGCGCCAGAGGATGGAATAGCCATCATCGAAGGAAACGAAACAACGGAGGAGACGGAGGCGGAGAACCAGGGAGGACGGGGGAGGATACACGCGGGAGGCATACTGGGGGAGATGGCACGGACATGAGGGAGCAGGAGGCAAAATAGGGAGAGGCAGACCAGAAGGAGGAGGAGGAGGAGGAGGAGGAGGAGGAGGAGGAGGAGGAGGAGAAGAAGGATCGCCTAGACGCATGATTGACCCTAGGCAAGGGTGACCTTTGGTGCGCGGCTTCAGGGGGCCGCGGGTGGGCCAAATCCAAGCGCGCAAGCCAATGCTGGGATCGGTGGTGGACAGCCTTTTAGAGAAACCTCCCTTCCGCGAGAACGGCCTGGGACCGAAACCGACGCACCTGGACGCGCCCAAATGACGGCCGCGACGCCCCCTCGCGAAGCGAACACGGCCAATTCCTTCATCGACGAGTCAGAGCAGGAGGTCGATAAAGCTCTGAAACAAGTGTGGGCCCGCACCAAAAAACAAAAATCACTCCGGCGAAGGGTCCCCCCTCCCGCGTGGCCGAGAAGGAGGGACCTCCGCCGACCCCGTCGGCACGCCGGAGGCAACGCGCCTGGGAGGCCCGTCGCCCCGTGCTGGTCTTGCAGGGGACGCTCTTCCGCTCGAGGCTCCCTCGGGCGAGCCCAGGATCGAATCGACAAGTCGGCTCGGGGATCCACACGTATAAAAGGGGCCCCAGAACACACACACACACATAAATACACACAAATAAATAGATCCCCCGTAGTTTCCCATATGTTCTGGGTTTTTGTCTTCCCCCCCACTTCCCATATTTTCGCATATGGTCCTGGGGATCGACGATTAATTGTGTCTGTGTGTTTTTTTTCCCTCCTGAACGTATCGGGGCGGAGGACAGCGGCAGCCGAGCGGGGAGAACTGCCGACTCGGCGGACCTCGGCAGGCTCGTGTGCGTCCGGTGAGCAGTCGGAGCCCGCATCGGAATCGGAAGCCATCCACATCGACTCGGATCGGATCGGAATCGAAATCGGAATCCCGACCCGGATCGGATCGGAATCGGAAGCCGTCGACATCGACTCGGACCGACTCGGAGGAGGCGAGGCGAGCCCTGGCCTAAAGGCTCTGCGCGAACCGACCCGGGGGCGGCAGCCGAGTCGCGGGCCATCCAGGGGAGGTCTCGGCGGGCCCGGCCCAAGAAGCCCCGAGAGGTCGGCGGAGCCCGTGGGGCCTCTGCGCAGGAATCTTGGCCTTCCCGCCGCATCGGTCGCAGGGGCGTGCGAGGAGGCCCCAGAAGAATCGGGGGCGCGCGAACACGGATTAGCGATCCATGGATTTGGCGCGCGGTCGCCGAAGCCATGGATCGGGGGAGGTGCCCTCCCCGAAGTGCGGCTGGTGCCGCCTCGCTCGGCGGCGGAAATCCGCGACGACCCATGGAAACGGGACCCGTCGCTAATCCACGCCCCCTTGATCCATGTTTGTGATCGCCCAATAGAACCCTCCTACGACCAGCCCGAGCTGGCCCCGAAGGCTCCCAAGAGTTCCCAAGGCCCCTCCAGCCTGATCCCAACCAAGACCCCCAAAGAGGCCTCGAGGCGCACCCGAATGGGACACAACGCCTCCTGGAGCCTACGGAGTAACCCCCCAAATGCTCCCCGAACGTCCTCGAGGCCTCTGAACACGACACGGGCGCAGTGGCAAAATGGGCCGAAGACCATACGATTTCCGCCCTGGCATCCAAGCCGCCACGGCCCTTTGCCCCCGTCCCCCTTCCGCCTCTTTCGCCCAAGCTGTTCACGTCTGAGGGTCACAGTGATGTTCCACCGAAGAACGTAATGATGAAGGTGGTCAGACATGCCACCCTAGTAAAGCATCCTAAGGCACATCCGCCAGGACGAGTGTCATCAACGGCTTAATGCCTGCATGAACCTATGATGCGCATGCACTGCGAATCGTTGCGCATACGCTATGATCAAGCGGAGTTCGGCTTGAACCGCTGAAGAACGGGGGGGGCATTTCGGAGGCTGGTGAGCACCTCCTCCTCCTCCTCCTCAGGCTCCTCCTCCTCCTCCTCCTCCTCCTCCTCCACCTAGACCAGCAAAGGCCAACCACCAGAACCTGGAGCCAAACGTGCCGACGCGTCGGTCAAGCGCCGAGATGAGCAAGAGCAACGGACATCCAAACAGAAGATCGTGGGGGCATTCCGGAGGCTGGTGGCCACCTTCACGCGGACAGCAACGCAAGGAGCAGGCTGATACCAACAATGGCCAGTGCACGCCTTCTCCGCCAAAGCGGAATCCTCTGCCCGAGAAGGTCAGAGTCGGAGACTAGAAGCAGCCCAGCAGTAAGAAGCATCATCGATGAAAAGCTTGTGCGCTGCGAGATACCCCGGAGTCCTGAAAGGCAAGATCAGGGACTAAGGCTAATGAGCTAATCATCACGCTAAAGGCGGCCCCTCTGATCAAACGTCGAATATTTGGTCTGGGGACCTTTCTGGAGTCAGTCGATCCACTCATGCATTGGTGCTGCGTTCCACGTCCGCCGACTCCAATCGAATCTGACTTGGACTAGAGTCGAGCTAGGGTCAAACTAGAGTCGAACATTCTGCATCCGTCAAGCGGGCCAAGGAAGTCCACAAGACGAACACCTCACCGATGCTCAAATTCAAATCGACTGGCGACACATGGAGGGTCCAGAAGCCGTGTGGTGACAGACCGTGCGGCGATCTCGGAACCCCAAAATACCTGGACACACGGTCCGTCACCGCAAGGTTTTGGGACGGCCCTCGGAAAGCGATCCGCGTCTCGAACCCACGCGGTCACCCAAAATCCCCACTGGCCCACCACACGGTTCGGCGACTCTGGAGGGTGTGGTCTGGAACGGGTGTGGTCTGCAGCTCGTGCCTGTGGGGGGCGGGCGAGGACCTCGAGATAGATCTCTGCCACGCCCAAACAAAGGGTCGCCAAACTTTTGGCACGACGTTGGGACCCCGTACAATCGACCCGTATCATAAGGACGGGCGATGATAAGAATGCAAGGGCCTTGGAATGCAGTTTCGAAGCTTTTCGAGCGGGGCGCGATCTCAACGAACGTGGCCAAGGATGGACCGAGGAGGCAAGGATGCAAAGGTACCGTTCGGAACATTGCCCGTCCTTGCTATTCTGGCCACACCCTGGAGTGACCGCGCCCATTGTAATCGCCGAGCGGTGTGGTCACCACACTGTTTGGGGGCCCACGACCCCCCTCCTCTCTGGCCCGAGAAGGGGGCTGGTGCTGCCAGGACAGCCTCAAGAAGGCCTTAGGAAGTCCATAGGCTTTCCCCGGAAATCCATTGTATTTCTTCGGAAATCCATAGAAATTCTGAAGAAGCCCTTCGGACATCCTAGAATTTCCTTGGGAAACCGTTGGGTTTCCATAGGAAATCCATAGGAACCCTTAGGAGCTGCATCGGAATCCTTGGGAAATCCAGCCGCGAGCGTCCGACCGCAGACCGCGGGCTCGCGCTTCGCACCGCCGATCGGCCATGCCCCAGCCGAGTCATTCTGCTCCTGCTCCCCTGCTCCTCCTCGGCGCCGAAGCGCGCCCGGAGTCCAGGAAGGCACGAGGGTGCAGCTCGCCATCGCTCGGACGTCCATTCCCTGTGTTTTTGTTTGGTTTCGTGCGTGTTTTTTTTTTTCGCCAAATGATCAAGGATTCTCCTCGATGGTCCTCGCCGAAGGAAAAAAGCACACGTCCGAGCGATGCCAAGGCAGAGCGAGCTTGGCAAGCCGATGCTCTGGGGGGGGGCGGGAAGGCTGCGCTCCGGAGAGGCTGCCGCACCGCTCAACGCTGAGCTGTCTTCACCAAGCCTCAGGGTGGGACCTGTCAATTCTGAAGGGGGCCCTGGGACACACAAATAGATACACACAAACAAAAATATTCCCCATAGTTTCCTATGTTTTCTGGGTCGGTTGTCTTCCCGCCCAATTCCCATATTTTCCCATATTCTCTCGGGGACCGACGATGAATTGTGTCTGTGTTTTTTTTTTTCCTCCTGAAATTCTTCTGTGCACTTCAGCTTGATCCCGAGACTTCGCTTCGGGTGCACTGTTAGGGGGCCACGTGCGAACCCTACCCCTACCGCTCACGACTTCTGAGGGGAAGGGTGGGGATCACTTTGCTTGGGAGCTCCCGAACGAAGTGAACCCCACCCTTCCCCTCAGAAATCGTGGGGGTTGAGGATAGGGTTCGCATGTGGCCCCCTAACTGCGAAGCGCCTGCGAGCAAGCTCTCCCGAATATATTTTCCGCCAACATGGTTGCCTCCCTCCCTCCCCCTGCTCCCCCGATGGGACGCCATGGTCGCAAGTTGGCGCCGACGAGTCCCGTCGTGGTTCTACTGACCCGGGTCAATGCAAAACCCTCCCAAACCCCTGAGGATTCGCTGGATCAAGCGAGCTGAACCGGGTCAATGCAACCCTTGCTCTGCAGGATCCTGCAAGCTCCGGAGCTCTGGCTGACCCCCGATTGCACTGGCCCCCGTCTCGAACCTACCTTCCTGGCGCGCGGAGCGCGCCAGAGGTGGCGCCGGAAGCCCCGCCAGGGATCACCAGCACCGATCCGATGAATCCGCGCGGACCTCTGAGTGTTTATGCTCGTGACATTGTTTGTTCCCTATGGGGCCACATGCTAGCGCCGCCAGGGGAACCCAGCGCCGATCCGATGAATCCGCGCGGACCTCTGAATTTGAATGCTCGTGTCATTGTTTGTTCCCCCACTGTAAAACCGTCATGGCCGCAAGCTGGCGCTGCCAGGGGGCCCAAGCACCGATCCGATGAATCCGCGCGGACATCCGAATTTTCATGCGCATGTCATTGCTTGTTCCCCTACTATGGGGCCGCCGTGGCCGCAAGCTGGCGCCGCAAAGGGGACCCAACGCTGGTTCGATGATCCGTTAAGATGTTTGAGTGTTTATGCTCATGCCATTGTCTGCTCCCCTACTATGGGGCCGCCGTGACCGCAAGCTAGCACCGCCAAGGGGCCCTAACGCCGATCCGATGAATCCGCGCGGACATCCGAGTTTTCATGAGCATTGTCAGTATTTGCTCCCCTGCTATGAAGCCGCCGCTGACCAGCCTCAAGCTTATCCCTACCCCTAAGACTGACAAGCCAAAAGGCGACGGCAATCTTAGGGATGCGCACGTCAGAGACTGAGAGAATCCCTAAGATCGGGATCGAGATAATGCGATGCCCATCATGGGGACAAAAGGGGATGTTTCAGCTGGCGCTGCGGAATCCCTGCCCCCGGAAAGCCGACGGCGCGGCGGGGTGCCGGACGGGGCGGCCGTATGGAAGGTCCTGCCCCCCCCCCCCGAGGGCAGCCTCCCGTCCCGCATGGACTTCCGATGGCCCCTGTGCCCCGACAAGCTGACCCCAGAGGCCGAAATCCGGGACGCAAGCGCCAGGATCGAAAACAGAATCCGCCGACCCAGTCAGCGTGTGTGCGAGGCTCTTCGACGCGAGGCCAGCCCAACCCAAACTGAAGTACGCAAGCCTCCTTTGAATCGTCGTAGCAAGCGAGATCGAACAAAAAAAAGGGGATAGGACAAAAGGACCGAGCCTGTGGCAGGATTCTCCGTTCGTCGTTGTCGTTGCCGTCGTGGTCGTCCACGTCGCCGTCGTCCTTTTGGATCGGCGGCGCTGGCCTTAGGTCGGACATGTCCCCCGACAGGCGGAGTTTGGACGACAGAAATGTCAAACAAATACCCCAAAACTTGGTGGGCCCTGGAAACGACAGGGCCGTTTTTTTACCGGTTCCGTTTTGCCGTTTTTTTGCCGGTTCCGACGCCGCTTTTTTACCGGTTCCGTCGCCGTCGTTTGACCGGTTTCGGCTCCGGTTCCAATCCTGGAGCGGTTTTGTTTTGCCGTTTCCGGTCGCCGTTTTTTTGCCGTTTCCATTTTCACGACATTTTTTGGAAACGGTGAAAAAACGGCCCTGCTGTTTCCGGGGCCCACAAAGCTCCAGGATGATCAAAAAACAAAACCGTCCCCAGACTATTTCTGGACCATTTTTGAACATTCCTCGCGTACAGGGACGTCCCCTCGGCCTCGCCCTGGGGTCCCGCCGCTCTCTCCTCCCCCCCTCCGCCTGATTCAAGCTTCGCGCGGCCCGCTTAGCTTCGACCGGAAGAGGTGCGCTCGCGACCCGCGGATCAAGGAATCGTGTAATTAGAGGGACGTGCCCGGCCTGACACTGGCCGCAAGGCCTTCGACATATGCCGTCGGAGATCTGGCATCGCGGGCCCACCGATCCACCGCTTTTCCCGGGGCGCGCTGTGTCCAGGATCCCAAGGCGGACCCCGACCGCAGCCTCGAACTTTCCGCCCTCGGGGCCGAGTCGACGCGCAGAGATCTGCTCGCGCCTGCGGGAGCACCCGCTGTGGGAGCCAGGAAAGGCACACCGGCCGCCGGCAGTCCGTGTGCCCCCGGCCCCCCGCGGCCTCCCGCACGCAGGACACGCTGTGCCGCCGGATGCGGTCGGACACGCCGTGGAACGGGGACATGGCGACCGAGAGGTCGCGGTCGCCGGGCCCCGGCGACAGCGACAGGCCTGGGCGCGGGAGGCTCAGGCTCGCGGGGGGAAGGGAAAAGAGGGAGGAGAAAGAGGAGGAGGAGGAGGAGGAGGAGGAGGAGGAGGAGGAGGAGGAGAAAGAGGAGCAATGCAAAGAACTATGGGACCCAGTCTCCCTGAGCTACGAGATGGGACAACCAAGTGGATCCAAGCGGCTAGTGATAACAGCGGGCAAGTCGGGCTCACTGGCAGTCGCGCCTCGGCAGCACTTCGAGTCCGAGGAGGAGGAGGTGGAGAAGATCGGTCGATCGATCGACTCTGTAGAGGGGCACCGTCAGTTCGAACTACCTCTGGCTAGGCCGCAGATCGGCTCCCCTCTGGAGTGCGCCGTTGCTGCTGAGGGGGGGCGGGGAAGGAGGAGAGGAGGCAGGAGGGGAGGGGGAGGAGGGAAGGAGGCACGTAAGGAGAGGGGAGCGGGAGCTAAGGGAGGGAGGAGCTGAAGGGCGGAGGGAGGCGCGGGATCGAGGGATGGAGGGGCGAGGGAGCCAACGGGGATAAAAGAGGTTGGGCGTGACTTAACGAGGGGGTCATAAACGGGGGGGTCAGAAACGGTCCCCTTTCGTGCCCCTTTCGGGCTCCTCCGGAGCCCCAGGGGGCTCGTTTAGGTACCGTTTGGGTACCTTTCGGACCACCCTCGCCACCCCCCCATTTACGATCCCCCCATTACGCGACGCCCAAAGAGGAGAGCGGGAGGCGGAGCCAGGGAGGGAGGGGGGAAGACTGTCTCTCGGGAAGGAGGAGCGCAAGGCGAGGGTGAGGAGGAGGGGACGCCGTAAGGAACAACAAGGAGGGGGGGGAGCGAGGGAGAAAGAACGTGGGAGGGGGAGGAAGAAGAGGATGATTGAGCGTGGACTGAAACGACCCTCCCTGGGATCCATCCGACGCGGCGTTTCACCCCGGATCGAAGCTCGAGGGCCCCGGGGCCCGAAAACGGCCCCCGGAGGCCGAAAGTGAGTGATGAGACACCGCCTCGAACCCCGAACCTCGAAGCTCGAAGCTCGAAGCTCGAGCCTCGAAGTTCGAAGCTCGCCGCCGATCTTCCTCCTCTGAGCTATATGCGAAAGCCGCCCCACAGCGCGCCACGCCACGCCCTCGCTCGGACGCTCCGGCTGCCACCCCCCCGCCGCTGCTCCCGCGCACTCCTCCGCGCCCTCTGCGTGCCTCCGCCGCGGCTGCTGCTGCTGCTGGTCCTCCTCGTCCTCCTCGTCCTCGTTCACCTCGTCCCCCTCCTCGTCCTCCACGTCCTCGTCCTCCTTCTCCTCCTCCGCTTCCGTGCCTCGTCCCCCTCCTCGTCCTCCTCGTCCCCCTCCTCGTCCTCCTCCTCCTCGTCCTCGTCCTCCTCGTCCTCCTCCTCCTCCTCCTCCTCCGCCTCCGTGCCTCCTCCTCCCCGTCTTCCCGCCTTTCTCCTCCTCCTCCTCCTCCTCCTCCTTCTCCTCCTCCTGCTCCGCATTGCGTTACCCAACCGTCCAGTCCATTTCAAAACCGCTCCTCCATTCAGGTCGGGCATGTCCTCCTACAGGCGGATGTTGGCAGAAAAATGAAACAAAACCAAAAAAACACTCAGAAATATCAAACATTAAATCATCACCGTCCCCGTACATGCTTACACTATTTCGGATTATTCTCCCTCTAGAAAGACATGCCCGACTCGATCCTCCCTTCGACACGGGTCCTGATCGAAACGGGTGTTGGACCCTGCGGGGCTTTCCCCAGAACCAGAACTCTCGTGCGGCGTCTTCTCGGATAGTCCCGGGGCCCGAGGAAGGTCTCGGCGAGACCCAAAGAGGGCAAGAACCTCAGGACCCGTTCTTGGCCGTCGCTCGGACGTCCATTCCCTGTGTTTTTTTATCGGTTTCGTGCGTGTTTTTTTTCGCAGGAGGACTCAAGATGCTCCTTCATAATCCCAGCCGAGAACAAAAGCACACGTCCGAACGATACCAAGATTCTCCTCAGGACCCGTGTGCATTCATGGCGAAGAATAGGCACTGGCCCGCGGAGACACACAGACCCACCGGTCCTGTCATGTTGAGGCTCGAGACGGAGAGGCCGCGAGCGGTGTGACCCTCGGCGCGCGCGCGCTGGCAACAATGGAGCACTCGGCAAAAAGGTGTCAAGCCGTGCGCCCATCCCTTCATCCGCCGACCCACGAACGTCTTGCAACTGCAGCTGCCACACATGTGCGTGCGTGGGCGCTCCCCTGACAGCGTGCCCTCACTGTCTCCGCGGCCGTGACCGCACTTCTGGCCGCCAGATGCCCTGCTGTGCTTACCAGCCTTGACGACACGCCCAAAGGCGATGGCAATCTTAGGGATTCGCCCTCAAAAAAAAAGGGGAATCCCTAAGATTGGCATCGTGATGAGGAGGTGTCCAGCATAGGGATAGGGATATGTTCCAGGCTGGTAATGTGCGCCGCCGTGCCGTCCCCCTACCCTCAGGAGGGGAAGAAACACACAGACACAATTAATCGTCGACTCCCAGGAAAATATGGGAAAATATGGGAATTGGGGGGAAAGACAAAAAATCAGAAAATATGAGAAAATATGGGGAATCATTTTATTTGTGTGTATTTATTTGTGTGTCCTTGTCCCCCTACCCATCGGGCTATGGGTCTCGCGCGAGATGACGTGGCAACCTCACGCGGCGGCCGACGCGGGCCGCGGGCGCGGCACGCTGCAGTGGCGACGAAGGCGCCCACGCCCGACCTTTACGGGGGCACTCCCCATCGCTCGGACGTCCACTCCCCGTGTTTTTTGTTCGGTTCCGTGCGTGTTTTCTTCTCCAAATGGTCAAGGATGCTCCTCAATAATCCCCGCCGAGAAAAAAAAAACACGCGTCCGAGCGATACCACGGGCAGCTTGCGCTCCAATGTCGGCGCGGACGACCCCGTTCTGGGCCTCACTCGCGCGAGGTGGCCTCCCGTGCTATTCCGAGCACCGCTCCGACCCCCCCGGGTCGGCATGGGGCCCCGTCTCCCACCCCCGTGTCTCGAGGCAGCGGAGGCCGTGCTGGGCGCGAAGGCCCTCAGCTAGGCCAGGCGGGAATGTAACGATCGCGCGACGTCGCTTCCCGCGATCGTGACATCCATCGCGCACCGTCTCCATCGCGCATCACCTATACGCGATGGAGACGGTTGTTCGATGGATGGGGACAGACGTCCCGGTAGATATCTCGTCGTGAACACTCCGCCAACCTCCTTCTCGGCCCGTGGCTGGTCTTTCATAGGTGCCATCTGCGACAGTCGCTGGCGTGGAGGCTCTCGCGCACTACGATTGGCTCCCGTAGCCCCGCAAAGCATGATCCCTCATCCGAACTTCATTAAGAGCTCCACCAATGTTCGGCGACTCCACGCCGCGGGAGCTTCGGCCGAGGCTCTACATCGAACGCGCGATGCGCGCCCAACTCCCTTCGGCCAAGAAAGCTCTGATGGCACCGCCCTGCAGCCGCCGCAGCCCTGGGAGTACCGGCTAAGAGCGGCACCGCTGTCGGCTCCAAGTGCACAATGAACCCGAGAGATACTATCAAAACTGATAGTGAGGATGCGCAATAAGGAGGCAAGCCCAGTGGACGCCCATCTCGAAGCTTTTCAAGCAGTGCTGGCCATCGAAAGTGGTCAAGGGTGGACCGAGGAGGCAATGATGCAAGGGTACCCTTGGGAAGACGATCGTCTTTACTATCGGTTACATCTGTCCGAAAACAAGGACGGCAGGACAGATAGAAAACGCACGAATCGTTCGTGCATTTATCCTCTGCCACTGGCAGTTGCCGTCGATTCATTATGCGTCCTTGATGGGTAAGTAACACACCCAGCAAGCAGAGGGTCACAACATATGAGAAGAAAAGGGTGGCGACGAGGACGAGGTGGACTATGAGAACAAACACGAAATGGAGGAGGACGACGAGGACTAAAAGGAGGGGATGTTAACAAGGGCGGGCCGCACCCTGTTGAAGGAGCGCTGCAGCGGGGACGTGATGGACTCCCACATCGTCGTCTCGCCTCAAGCGGCCGCATTCGCGGGCAACCGATGACGACACACACGGCAAATTCGTGTCGTGACGACCTCGCCGATGGTCTCTGACACCGCGAGGATGGTGACACCTTGAAGGATCGCAGGCATTTCAATCGCCAGGTCGTCCCAAATTGGCCGATGCTGGGCCACTGGCGTTAAGCCGGGGCTGTCCCCCTACAGGCCGAATTTGGACGAACAATTGAAAATACTCAAAAAATGCCCCAAACATGCTCCAAAAATAATCCCCAGACTATTTTTTGACTTTTTTTTTGAATAGATTCCCCCTGTTGAGGGACGTGCCCGACGTAAGGATAGTGACGTCTTGAAGGATCGCCCGCGTTGCCATCGCCAGGTCGTCCCACACTGGCCGATGCTGGGCCACTGTCGGCGCCCGACCTCGAACGCCCGCGGTGGGGCC
Organism: Prorocentrum cordatum; assembly: GCA_963575745.1. Lineage (NCBI taxonomy): Eukaryota > Dinophyceae > Prorocentrales > Prorocentraceae > Prorocentrum > Prorocentrum cordatum. Next base: position 1,186,379 of record CAUYUJ010010779.1, read on the forward strand.
GCTGTCGCGCCAGCACGGCTAGAACGTACAGTTAGGTCGGGCCTGTCCCCCTACAGGGGGATCTTCGTCGAATAATTTAAAAAATTGAAAGATGCTCTTTTTTAAATATAAAATTTCTAAATCCCCACATTACGATTTTTTTCTTTCTAAGTTTGCTTTTGAATGTTCCGTCTGTAGAGGGACCGGCCCGACTTAAACCTAAGGTCAACATGTATCACAAATATGCACGAGGAAAATGCAAGGGCCCTGGAAGAACATGCGAACACCTTTCGGGCGGGGCGCGGCCCGCGAAGGCGGCCAAGCAGGAGCCGAAGTGGAAGGATGCAGTGGGGAACCCTGGAAAGCCACTCGCCCGTACTGTGCGCTTTCACTGTACTTCTGCTTGTCGACGCCGCCCCTGAACGAAAGTTTGGACGTCTATTACTGTACTTTTGTTTGTCGACGCCTCTGTTTTGTGCACTGTTGGAGCCGAAGTGGAAGGATGCAGTGGGGAACGTTGGACAGCCACACGCCGCCCCTGGGGGCCCTTGGGGCACCAGCGGCCGAATCGAGAACCCAATGCGTACCCCACACGCGAGAAGGCGGAGAAGCCACGGGCGACGACCAGCCGCTTCGGACGCTCCGGCCCGGCCCAGCTCCCTGGTGGGCGGCGACGGAGGCGCTGCGGAGCGGAGGCGCACACGGGATGCGTGGCACGCGCGGCCTCCGAACGAACAACGGACTACGTTCAGAGGTCCGGGCGGACTTCCCCCTCCCAGGCGCGCGGGGCGCGCCAAAGGCGGCGCTGGAGGAGCCAGCATGGGGGGTCCAGCAACGATCCGAGAGATCCGCGCGGACCCCCGCAAGCTGATGCTTGCGGAGTTTGCGCTCTTCGACGCTCTTCGACGCTCTGTGGCCGCTCGCCTTCTTCACCCGTCTTGCCCTTACCCTCCCTTCCCCCCCAATCCCTATCTGAACGAGGACGAAAGTCACTACATGAACGAGGACGAAACTTCTGCAAAGATGCGAGTGGCTTGGATGTGATCTGGGAGCTCCTGAGCCAAGGCCAAGCGAAGGACGAGATTGGTTGACGGCGATGTTGGACATCGGGTTCTGCGACGCCGAACTCGTGCAGAACACACTGTGGGAAAATATGAGCAAGTCTTTCCCACCACTGGGTTGGCCACGAACGACCCCAACACACAATTTTTTACCCATCGAAGAAGACCAGCGGCAGAGAGCAGCAGTCGAGGAGGGGAGGGGGGGGGAGGGGAGGGGGGGGCCGGGGCGGCACGCGGCCCATGCGCAGGCCGCCTGAAACGAATTAGTCCGGCGGCCCCGGGCGCTGCACCAGGCGCCCGCGCAGCGCCGCGCGCCAGTCGGCCTCGCTGCCGCCAGCCCGGACCGTGGGCAGGAGCAGCAAGACAGCCGCCCGCGGCGGCAGCGCGGCGGCCCAGCCCGCACACGGCGTCGCCGCCAGCCGCGGCCACACGGGCGCGGAGGCCCCGCAGCGCAGGCAGGCCACCCAGCCGGGGCCCTGCGCGGCCGCGTGCAGCTGCCAAGCCTGCCCCGCGAACGACCCCAACACACAATACTGGAACCTGCATCGCCGCTGCCCACATCGCCGTCAGCGTGTCTACGGCAGGGCTCCTAGCGGACCTCGGCCATTCGTGCGGCAACGCGGGGGAGAGAGAAGGGTAGGAAGAGGGGCGGCCGCCAAGCTGCAAAGTCCTTCAACCGCGGGAGATCTGAACAAGCAAAGGGCACGAAACACACACACACACACACACAACGGGAAACGCAATCAGGCAGAAAGAAACACAATTAAACAGGGCAAAACAGATGATACATGACATAACAACCTCGAACAAATTCGAAAAACAGAGGATAGCAGAAACAAGCAAAGGGACATTAGCACTAACAGAAACAACCATAACACCTGCCTCGGAAGCTCTCCATACAGAGGAAAGCATAGACAAACATAAGGAACGGACACACGAACAGAAGGACACACAGACAGACAAAAGAAAACACACTGAAGCATAGCAAAACAGAGAAACCGACAGAAACAGTGGAAACCCAAAAGGAATAAGGAGGTCGACACTGACCTCTGGCGGTTCGAGTATCCTACCTCGGATTTCTCCAGACAGGGAGGAAAGGAGACAAACAAAGGGCACAAAGACACTTTGAAGAAGCCATTCACCAACAGAAGGTACCAGAGGCAAACATGAGGAAACATTGGCCAACATAGGGATCAAAGACAATCATGACAGGAGGCGGCGACACATAGAAGGAGACATAGACAAACTTCGAGAATCAAGGAGGTTGGAAAATCAACCTCTGGGGGTCCGACCTTCTTATGCGGAGGGGGTTACAGGGAGACAGAGGGGATCATACGGACACAGAGGCACATACATATATATATGTATATGTATATACATACTTATATATATAGATATACCGAAACAGAGGGGAACCTCAAGAAACATAGTGAGACATGGATTTTCGAACACTATAACCAACCTCCCCAAGTTCGTGGTTGCTATGTTGGAAGTTCTCCATGCAGAAACAAGGGAACATCGAGAAACATCAGGAACAATGAAGACGAATAATCACGTATACGGACACATACGGAAACAACAAAACGATGGAAAGTTATGGACCCCATGAAAGATAAGTGAAGGGTGACCACGAAGGGAAATCTAGCCTGCAGAGAACATATGAATACATCTCATTGGGGAGACTACAACCGAACAGCGGGAAATAAGAGAACCAAGAAGGAAGCTCAGGGAAACTCAGGAACCACATGAAACTATCATCTCCAGACATGTCTCCTTCCACCTTCCCATGCGCCGCAATCGGGGAACCGAGGGATACTGAAGACACCAAACAGGAAACCACGAACCTTGGGAGGCTACCACCTCTGCCCTTCCAGAGAACACGCATGGGAATCATAAGACAACATAGGAACACATATGAGCACGTAAGGGCACGGGGGAAACATGGGAAGTTGCACATGTGTGTATCTCCATGGGGAAGCCATTTCAAAACTATACAACACGTGTGTGTGTGTGTGTGTGTGTGCGTGTGTCGGCACCGCTGGCGGTCGCACGCGCATCGGTAGAAGTACAGCGTACAGAACAAGGGAACAGAGGAACTGATGTGCAGACAACAGGTGCAATAACCTCCAGAGCTTAATTATTCAATCTACTGTCCCGCACGGAGCCGAAGGGAAACTGAAGAACAGTGCAGAGGACGAAGGGAAACAACCACACACACACACACCTAGTAATATTATTCACCCAATCTCGCTTCGCAAAGAAAAACACATGACAACATAGGAACCGAACGGAACACACATGAGCCAACACAGGACACTTACGGGACGCAGAGGGAAGCAGCAAGCAACAGACTGGCCCCTCGGGAACACAATGTAACGTAAAGAAACGGATGGACAAAAGGGTAAGACGTTAACCTCCAGAAGTTGTTCAGTCTATCCATTAGCCGGCAACAATAAAGAAGCATACAACCTTGTGGAGGTTCTGCAATCTATCTCCGTGGGACAGAAAGGGGCACATAACACTAATGCTAGAAACGGGAAACTAACACACCACTATGGACGTATAAGAGATGGAGACCTCTATGAGTGGGAAGGTTGAGGGATAGGTCTTCCCGCGAATGTGTTTGTCGGATCTCTCGATGTGGCAGCTCATTGGGAAGCTCATTTGGTCAATATAGGCCCTCTCTCGGAGCCATTCGCGAGGCATTCTGGAGTCAGTTTGGGCGCTTTTCCTGTGTGGGGGCCATTTTGAGGCCCCAGGAGCCCATACAAAGCGAACAGGTGAGAAAACAACAATCGCTTGCCCCCCTAAGACTTGCAGTAAGACGAGATTCATGTTCTACTTTGAGTTGTCATGTGACGGTCTGCTGTAAAGCATGTTCGAGGCATGTTGGAACCCATCAATTATGTTGGACACCGTCTTGGAAGATATGGGGCCGCCGTGGGGCCATCTTGGACTCATCGAGGGCCCTCACCGTCAGACCGCATTCGTACGTAATCTGCATGTTCTGATTCCTCCTGCCTACTCCGTCGCATGCTCGTCCTGCTCATCAGAAACCACTCGCTTCGTATCCCCACGAAGCCCATCTAGAAAGGATGCCCAGGGGAGTTACTTCCGAAGCAGGAAACGTGAACCTCCAGAGGTTACTGTTCCAACCTCCGGGGTAAGAAACCCTAAATTCTGGAGGTTAGTGTTCCAACCTTTGGAATGTTGGGTCTACCATGGTTGTGACCCCCCACCCACCCCCAGGGGGGAAAGCACCCCTCCCTGAAAAAGCTTCTGGCTCGAGAGCGTCGGCGTCGTCGTCGACCTCGCCATCGTCGACGTCGTCACGTCGTGCTCCCCCTTCAGGGTCAGCGGCACCGGCCGTACACCACGCGAAATGGTTAAGAAATCATGGGTTAAGAAATTCATGGTCTCAGAACTCGAATAAAAACCCACAATTTCTATCAAAATCTTGGGATTTACATTGAAACATTAAGAATAATCGAGACTCTGGCCGAAAACTCAAGTTTTCTTAAGCATCGCCTAAGGTGTAGTTCTCATATTGGCTTCTCCTGTCTGGCCAAGATGTCGAAGCCGAACCAACTGCGTCTACGAGCGGAGCGATTCAAAACACACTCTCCTCCTATCGTCCACTCCTTTCTCATCCTCCTCCTCCTCCTCCTCCCCCTCCTCCTCCTCGTCCTCCTTCTGGCCACACGCAAGAGCGCCCCTGGGCAAGATGGACCTCTGGTGCGAGGCGCAAGCGGGCGGCGGGTGGGCCGAAACTGAGGGAGGCCCTGCGGGCCCTCACCAAAGGTGACTCCGGCGAGGGGTCGCTCTCACGCGCAGCCGATCCTTCCCCTTCTCCTCCGCCATGGCGCTGAGGGCCCGGCGCTGTCGGGGCGGCGGTGACGATGGCACCATCGCCCGCCTCGGGGAGGGCTGCTGGGGAAGGGGGCGACGAGGAGAGCGGTGGGGATGATGGGCAGCCGAAGAGGAGAGGGGTGGAGCCCACGCAGGCTCGGAGAAGGGACGGGCAGGGGAGGCACATGCGACTTCAGGGGTGGCCCTGGGGTCCTCGTTCGTGCACCGAGGGCGTCGAGCGGACGCAGATCTGTGGACAAGCGACGCCGAGGTGTCCTGCTATTTGCAGTCTGCAAAAATTTGGGCTTGTTTCGGAACACCCGCGGAATTCCCCGAACAACCGCGGAATTTCAAACGAGAAACCGGTGACTGTGACTGAGTACGGCAAAAGGAAGACGGACCCTGTGGATTCGCGTCTTCGCGGGTAGCCCGCAGCTGGTTAGAACTGAACAACCCCTGTGGGGTAGGCCCGCTGACAATCCCAGCAGCTGCCTCTGGAAATGCTGAACACAGCTTTGCAAAATGAAGATGATCCACAACCTATGTCCTGAAGCCAGTACGGAGTAATTAGATTCCACTGCGGCTCACACGGCCAACTACTGCCCACGATGGGCCAACCCACAGGCACATGTTTCCTACGTCGCGCTGAAAGAACCAGCCAACGATTCAATACGATCGCGTGATATAGTGATTAGCTTCCTTGTGAAGTCTCGTGGTAGACATCGATCAGCATGCGGACGGGCCGCACATAAGCGGAAACGGGCCTGAGCACCCCAGGCGATGCAAGCGAAGAGCAGAGGAAACCCCGCCCACACACACACTCTTGTTCTCCGACGCGCTGAAAAGACAAGCCAGCGGTGTACCGTCGGACTCGATTGGACAGGACACGCGAGAGGACGCAAGACCCTTCCGAGGGCCACCCGCAGGAATGTAGGAAACATGGGTCGCGAGACACAGGACACAAGGGTACCCTTGACTTGGCAGGGTCGACCTACTAATCTGGGCCGACTGTAAAAGAATGGAGGTCACCCTTAAGTGTCTCAGCATCCTTGTGAATGGCGTAGAGGAAGTGTAAATATCCGAGACCGCGCGTGGGCGATGGCAGGGCAGACACAAAACAACTCAGGGGCGGAGCAAAGACACGGACACAAACACACACACACACACACACACACGTACATGCACGCACACACACACACACGTACATGCACGCACGCGCACGCACACGCACACGCACATGCACACGCGCACCTGCACGCGCACGCGCACGCGCACGCACACGCACACGCAAACACACATACATACACAAAGACACACGTTGTTGCTCGACGGAGGCGGCCGCGGTATGAACACCATGATGGCTCCGTCAACGGACCGTAGCAACACCCCCGCTGCGACACGAACCCTCGGCGCTTGGCGAGGGCCCGGGCTCTGCCCCAGGACGATGATGACGGTGACGGCGACAAACGATGACGCTGCTGCACTTCTTGGTATGAAACAAGCGGGTCCTCAAGGAGACGGGTCCTAGACCCAGGGGCCTTCGCCCAGGATGATCTCCCAGTCCTGGGCCGTTCTCTGACAATCCCAGGGCCCGTGGAGGGCCCTGGGAAGGGGGGAACTTTTTCGGTCTGCGGGTCGGGAGCGGGCCCCTCCAGGTCAAGAGCTAAACGGGACGCGGGTAGCCCTGATTGGGGAGACAGGGCGCGGGCGGGCGGGGCCTCGGGCGGCCGGAGGGCTCAGAGAACAGGCGGTGCCGAAGATCTTGCACAGGGAATGGGGGAACACACAGGTACAGATTCCAGATACCGCTGATCCCTGGACCGCTCCCGGGGCGAATCCAGTCGTGGCGACGAGAGCCCTCCGGCACGAGCAGCGGCATCGGCATCACTTGCCCCTCTCAGGGGGGCCGACGACGGCGAAACACCGCAGGGCGCGCTTGCTTCACGGCGGGCTTCCTGCCCCGCCGCCTGCTGTTGCCCCGCTCGGGCGAGGCCGCTGGAGAGGCCGAGTCCACTCTGCACTGCTGGAAGGACGCTCCCCTGGGCGCGGCCAGAGGAGGGGGCGCGGCATGGTGCAGAGAACAACTGCGGGAGGGGACGAGGACGAATTTTGTTGTTCGCCGCAGGCTTTGCTCAATCCGTGCTCCGAATTCTGGGCCTAACGAGGTCCTCAGCGATTCGCTTGTGCAAACTCCGCCGACCCCAGGTCGGCGTGTGTGAGAGGCCCTTCGACTCGAGGCCAGCCCAACCCAAACTGAAGTACGCCAGCCTCCTTTGAATCGTCGTCGTCGTAAGGGAAATCGAACAAACAAGGGGAATCGAACAATGTCGTAATCACGTCGGAAGGACGCCACTTTCCTTTGTCCCTTTGCCCGCCGGGGGTGGATCCAGGGGAGGGGTCCCGGGGCAGGTCCTGGGGAAGTCACGGGGGGGCCTGGGGGGCGTCTCGGGGGTTGTGAGCCCTCCCCGGCGTGGGGCTTTTACTTTTTGGTTTTCGCCTCCCTGACGCCCCCCCCCCCCCGAGGAAACAGACGGCTCAACTCCTCCTCCACCTCCTCCTCCTCCTCCTCCTCCTCCTCCTCCTCCCCCTGCTCCTCCTCCTCCTCCTCCTCCTCCTCCTCCTCCTCCTCCTCCTCCTCGTCCTCCCCCACTTCCTCCTCGTCCTCCTCCTCCTCCACCTCGTCGTCACCCTCCTCCTCCTCCTCCTCCTCCTCCACCTCCTCCTTCTCCTTCTCCACCTCGTCCTTCTCATCCCTCCTCCTCCCTCCTCCTCCTCCTCCTCCTCCTCCTCCTCCTCCTCCTCCTCCTCCTCCTCCTCCTCCTCCTCCTCCTCCTCCTCCTCCTCCTCCTCCTCCTCCTCCTCCTCCTCCCCCTGCTCCTCACATAATTCGGCCAGCCCGCCCAGCACGCGAGGCTGAAACGATTCGGCCATGAGGCGGCGCAGGCGGCCTCGCGGCGAATCCTCGGCACGACAACCCAATTCCAGAAAACAAAACAACAAAACAAAAGTAAGAGCACCTAGGCACAATAATTGTTCGGGGGATATGTGGGTGCGCACACGACAGCGAAGCGAAGCTGGCGGCAACGTGGTGAATCATCGGCAAGGCTTCAAAAGTCCTAAACGACCAAAGTAATAACACCTGAGCGCAATAATTATTTTGGGAATCCCATGTATGCGCATTGATGCACATGTGATAAATATCTGTGTTCATGGATGTGCATAGACACTCGTAACTATAATAGTGTATAGCTGATCACATATAAAAACCGATGTATGAGCACATGCGCACACCTACTTCTACGAACCTATACAACTACATGACGTGTACGTGAGTACATGTGTATATATATATATATATGTGTATATGTGACTGTACGTCGGTATGGGTTCACTGTTTATACATACACACGTGTATATGTATACTGGACGACATACATGTATGTATACACGCAACTATACATATACACTAACGTATGTCCACCAGCCCATGCACACATATACACTGCGTGGTTCGGTACATATCGACATCCACACTGTATGTGTTCAAGGTGTGGATGGAGCTCGCAACTAATGCAATGCATTCGCCACGCTGCTGCTCGTGAGCGCATTGCGCGAGCATGACGCAGCAGACAGAAAACAACACACATGCAATATGCCTACGCGTCCTACGACGGTGGCACGGGCACCTCTTTGTCCGACCACGCAGTGCAACGGAAGCGGCGAAGGTCATGGCACGCTAAGAACCGATTGGAACAACGAAACACGACACCCGAAGGCGCCGTTTTGTCCAATCACGCTGCCAGGTAAGAAAGGCCGCGTGCTGAATACATGGTTTGGTACGAGGGGAAACGCCGAGACGTTCGTGACAACAACTTTGATATCTTAATGGTTTGCTGTCATGCCTGGTTCCTCACTTCTTCATGCGAAACCAACCGATTCTGCACGAGCCCGTTTCCATGTGGCAGCGTGATTGAATACATTGGAGCCTCAACTCTTGTAGCATTTCGCGCCATCTCACATGTGCTATGCACGCGGCGACGTCCATGCGGCAGCGTGGCTGGACGACGCCACCACACATCACTGTTACACCCGCCCCCCCCCCCCACCTTCTGTTCTACCATCCAGCCAAATAGCCGAATGAATGCCCCTGCAATCCCTTACGCATTTCCTGCTTCCTGTTGCCTCGGTAGTTGTCCCTGTTGAGGCGGCGAGCTGTTGGTTTCAGGTGTTTTTTGGGGCTGGCGCCTGGTCCATCAATAAACCACGTTGTGCTCAGCCCACACTTTCAGGCACGCGGAAGATGTGATCAGCCGAAAGATCAAAATTCTGTAAACTTCGAACACATGTTTTGACAAAGCGTAGCCGCGTGTATTGCTTGATTGCATGGCTGGTTTGGCTGGTCCATGCTGTAGGGGTGTTCTTGAATCTATTGTCTCCAAGAAGGGATTTGGCAACATAACAACATTTATATAACAAAATACTGGTTTGGCTGGTCCCTGGTTCCTGGGATTCACTCGGACCCAGGACCTCAAAACGAGGGATCGGACAGAGTAGAATAAGCTATCAACTAGTTAACCTCTCCCCAATGTTTATGCTCAAGACTTTTGATGATGTGACTGATCTCCGGCTTCTTGGATGCACGTCAATCCAAACGCCAAGGATCAGGCAAAAACGCTGTTCCATTTACATTGAACAGCTGCTACTGTGGTTGGTCCCTGGCTCCTGAAATTCACTTCTATCCGGGATCTGGAACACCAGGGGGCCGGCAAAATAGTAAGCAGTTCAAACGTGTAAGATGTCTTCACAAATGTTTGCTGATTGGGCTGATCCCTGGTCCCTGGGATGCACTTGTGCCCAGCACCTCAAAATCCAGGGGTCAAGCAAACTAAAACAAATCTGAAAGCATGAAACGTGCTGCCTCCCCCCAAACATGTTCAACACTTGGAGAAAAAACAACTGTTTGGGCTGATCCCGGGTTTCTGGGAGTCCATTGAATCCAGGATCTCAAGCATCAGGGATTAGGCAAAAAGGCATTGCTTTTTCATGTTTGTTATGAGTTCGCTGTTTTGGCTGGTCCCTGGTTCCTGGGCGTCGCTTCAGTCCCTAACACAGGATATCAAACACAGGGGATCAGGCAACATAACAAGCACTATGATATGCTTCAAATTGTTTCTGTTTGGGCTGATCCCCTGTCCCTGGGATTCACTTGAGCCCAGGGCCTCCAAAACCAGGGAACAGGCAACGTATCAATTGTTCAAACAAAAAACTTGCAGTGTTGGAGATTTGGGATAGCAACTAAATTCTTGATCTGTAATTAAAAACGGATGGACAGGCGGATTCCAAATTCTGGAATCCAGCGCGTTAGAGTCCTTCCGATTTTGCTACCAAGGGATGAACAGCAGGGGCGGCGCAAAACTGAATCATATGCGAGAGAAGCGGCATGAAGACAGAAGCTGGGAACTCGACGCTTGGGGCTGCGTCCGAAGGGGGCTGGGGGGGGGGGGCTGGGAATGATGCTGGTCGGTCGTACCTCCGCCTCCCCCTCCTCCTCCGCCCCCTACTCCGCCTCCTCTTCCTCTTCCTCCTTCCCCTCCTCCTCCAAACACACCTCCCGACCCATATCCCGAGCCTGTGGCAGGGTCATCAGCTTGTCGTGGTCGTTGTCGTCGTGGTTGTCGTCGTGGTCGTTGTCGTCGTCGCCACTCTGGGTCGGCGGCGCCCGCCGTGAGGCCTTCACAGATACCCAGGGCGATGACTCAAGAAGAGAGGGGGAAAGGGGGGGGGAGGGCGAAGAGACAGGGATGGAACCCTCAAGAAGGGAGGGGGAACGGCGTACCGAGAGGGGAAGGGCGCACAGAGGAGGGAGGGCGGGCTGGGGGAAGGGCGCACAGGAAAGGGGGAAGGAGGGCGCACAGAGTGGGATGGAGCCCTCCAAAGATCTTGGGTGCGCTCAGAAACTCCAACTGATAATCATGGCTGTGCCCCCCTTTCGCTTATGTAGCGCAATGGTGTGCAACAACATTCCACAGACTGTCATGTACTGCCAGGTCGTGCCATACAATACCATGATGTGTCACGGCATGCCATACAGCGTGATGCAATCACATCTGCCAAATCCGCCGCGAATCCTTAACCTAACTAATTCTAAGAATCAGATAAGCCCCTGGGGTCGAATCCGCAATGATCTCTGTGCTTGGACCCTCTGTCCCCGAGGGCCAAGCGACACCAAGGTTTCCTGGAAGCTTCGCGTTCCATCAATGTGGCCGTCACTGCTGTCGGGCTCGCTTGCGAACTGCTCTCCCCGCCGCCTGGAGAGGAGGGAGAAGGGGAAGCCACTCGATCATTGAAGTGGGAAGGCGCTTAAAGTAGATTGAAATATGGGAGTGCAAGAATACCTACTTTCAACGACCGATGAAAAGACCCCATCTTACTGCTGCATGTGTCGAGCCAGGTCGATATGTGATTGTCGCGGGACCCGACACCGGGCGAACACGACCAGCATGACAACAATGCTGCTCGACTCGACCTCCTCTGAGCCTTGGGCCACGCGGCGCGCCGCCGATTTTCAGCCCGCCGAGCAGCTGGACGCCGCATCCGCCGCCCCCGTGCGACCAGCCAGGAGATGCGGACGGCGTGCCCCTCCCTGCGCCGCGCGCGCGGCGCGCTCGGAAGCTATAGAGGCCCGTCAGATGGGCTTCCGGATGGATGCGGTCGGCGGATCGCGCCGCAGTGCCGATGCATCGCCGATGCACCGCCGATGCATCGCCGATGCACCGGCGACGTCGGCGGTGCATCGCCGACGCCGGCGTGGAGAATATCGGACTCCGCATCGAGCCCTATCTTACCAGCCTGGAACATATCCCTATCCGTATGCTGGGCACCTCCTCACTACGATGCCAATCTTAGGGATTCCGTTATTTTTTGATGGCGAACCCCTGAGATTGTCATCGCCTTTTGGCGTGTCAATCTTAGGGATAGGGATACGTTCGAGGCTGGTGACTATCGGCGATGCATCGGCGATGCGGCGCGATCGCTCGACCCCATCTGCTCGGACCCCATTGGGGAGGCCTCGAGAGATGCGACGGCCTGGCCACCCGCGGCGCCTGCGCGCGCGGAGGGCCGGCGACGCCGCCGCAAAGATAGGCTGCTCTTTCTCCGCGGGAGGCAGCGCCCCGCGCTGCTCTGGGCTCCCAGGCTGCCCACAGATCTCCAACGACATGATCTTTTCATTCCGTAGGACGCCCGAAATGGATACTTACATTAACAAATGGATACAGTGCGCAACAAAAAAATGTTTTCCAAAACCGACAGCGGCCGCTGTTGGGCAGGCGGTTTTTGGTTTTCAATGAACAAAGTCCGCGGCGGCGGGGGAAGCGAGTCCCGTTCAAAATAAGCAGGAATTGCTGTTGGGCATCGTACCCATTATGTCCGTACCCGTTGCGATCGTCCCGAATTCTGGTCGGGAAGACGTAGGACTCGGGTTCGGGGGACTCGGGTTGGCCTGACGGGGCCATCATGGAAATGACGAGACCCAATCTGAAATCTGGCGCAAACTCCCGCTGCAAACATCCCACGAATACTGGACCGTCAAACTCCAAGATGCGCTCGTCAAAAGGCGCCGGAAAGCCCGAGATCTGGCGCACTCGAGTCCGACATTTCCCGGATCTGGCCGTGATTCCGTTACTTTGGCTGGATCGCTCGGGCCTGCGGGGAGAACTCCTGAGCAGGGACCGACCGTCCCGGCATTCCTATAGCCCTACCGCGAAATGTTCTTAGAACTCAGCACTGCTCTGAGAGCGCAGACAGTGCTCTCAGAACGTGAACCCGAGGCGTGAAAACAGGACAGGCCCAGCCAGAAAGGTTCTGAGAACGTTTCGCTGGAACCACAAAGAGGTTGTTGGTTTTCCCTGAACGCTTCCCTGTGTTTTTCTTCCTGTTTCGTGCGTGTTTTTTTTATTCGCTGAACGTGCCCCTGCTTTTTGTTCGGTTTCGTGCGTGTTTTTTTTTTTTTTTTTTCGCCAAGTGATCGAGGATGCTCCTCGATGGTCCTCGCCGACTGAAACATGCACACGCCCGAGCGATGCCAGGAGGCAGGCGGGGCGCCGCCTCCGCCGCGGCCGTGGCGGCCGGCCGCGCGGCCTGCCCCCAGCCGCGGCTGCGCGCACGGGGGCCGCGCGCGGGAGAGGGCGGGCCACGCCGCCGCGGAGCGGGAGGGCAGCTCCCGAGGGAGCCGTCGGTCGTCCCGCGGGCGCCCAGCATAGGAGACTCGAGGATGGACAGACCCCCCTTTCGTAAAACGTGGTCTAGTGAAAACGACCTGAAGCCCAAACCTGGCGGGCGCAAGCCTGGAAAATCACGGCCACGGCGCCCTCTCGAGAACCGAAAACGGACCATTCACTAATCGACGTGTCACTGTTGGGGGTTCTGTCCACCCCCGAGAGACCGATTTCTGACCACACCGACTTCCCCAGGTGCCTTGCGAAAAAAGCGGCTTCCAGAGGTGGAGGTGGGCAGTTTCCCCGACCCAGGGGAAGGAACAGCTACTCACTTCCACCCCCGAGGGCCTATCATAGAATCGAGGATCCAGAGGTGGATGTGGTCAGAAATCGGTCTTCGAGCAGCGCGCCCCGTCGCGCGCACGGCAGGCAGAAGGCGCCTCCCTCGCGCGGCGCGATGCTGGGCGCTGCGGGTCGCCACTGGGAGCTGCATCGGCGCTGTTCCTGCGCTGCGGGGCGCTGTTGCTCCCCCGATGGGGCTCCACGGAGCGCTGAGGGGCACCCACTCGCCGATGCACGCTCCGTGAAAGACAGACCGAAGCTCCCGCGACTTACTCTGCCTAACAGACGGCTCGGGCACTGCGTAATAGGGGGGGCGATCAGTGCGGGGGGGGGAGAAAAGGGTGCCTCTCGCGTGCACCTGCGGGCTCCCACGGGCCCCCTGGAGGGCGCTCTTGGGGTTCGGTCCGGCATGTCCTCCGACAGGCGGTTTTGGGGAGAAGAACTCCAGCATAGTCAAACAATAATCAGCAAAAAGCGCGAACAGTCGTCCCCATATTGTCCTTCACTACTCTTGAACACCTCTCCTGTGGAGGGACATGGCCGACCCAATCTTAAGGAGGGATAATCCGCGGCCCTTCCCCAATCGTCGCCCCCCCACCCCACCCCACCCCTCACGGGGCACGCGCACAGACCTGTGCTGTTGAGAGGCCCACAGGGGCGCCGCCGCAGAGATGTCCCCTCTTCGGGAGGCGAGGTCCCGTCTGCCCCCAGCGCCTCGTCCGCCCCGTCCGCTGCCCCTTGCCGGACCGATCCCTCCTCGTCCTCCTCATCATACTCGTTCTCGTCCTCCTCCTCCTCTTCTTCCTCCTCCTCTTCCTCCTCCTCCTCCTGCTCCTCCTCCTCCTCCCCCTCCTCCTCCTCCTCCTCCTCCTCCTGCTCCCCCTCCTCCCCCTCCTCCTCCTCCTCCTCTTCCACTATTGATCCTTATAGATTACTTCTCCCTGTCGCACCTCGAGGCTAGTTGCTAGGGCAATCCGGGCGTTTCGCCGGAGACTTCCTCACCATTTATGACCCTGAAGCTTGAAACATTGACAACAGCTTCACAAATGGAGGGCGGGTCGTTTTCAAAATGTGGCTCTCGCTTTAGCGCCGCGCACATTCGTTTTAAATATTCGCAAGACCTTCACGGATTGAGGGCAGCTCCCTTTCAAATTGTGGCTCTCGCCTGAGCGGCGGGCAGATGTGTCTTAAAACTTTGCAAATGCTTCACGGATTCCCATGATCAACGAACCAGAAATGGTGTTCCGGAAGAATTCAGGATTGTGAGGGTGCAGCAGTTACGTTGGCTCGCGGTGTGAAGTCCCAGGAATGGCGTTCTTTCACGATCCAGGATCGTCAAGACGCAACAGGTCAGGTTAATCCTTGGCGTTGAACGCCAAATAACAATGTTTTGGCATGCTTCAGACGGTTGCTTTCCAACGAGGCAGTTCCCTCAGTGGAAATGAACCCCGGTAAGGGGCTATGAAGAGGGAGCTTGGAGGAAGGGTTTATTCCAACCTCGTTGATGACTCTTGGGTTTACACTGGTCTTCTTCCTTCTCCACCTCCGCCATCTCCCCCTCCCCCTCCTCCTCCCCTCCCCCTCCCCCCTCCCCTCCCCCTCCCCCTCCTCCTCCCCCTCGTTGCCTCGTTGCCTCCTCGGGACGGGGCCCCCAGAGGGAACCCCCTCGTCCTCCTCCTCCTCCTCCTCCGCCTCCTTCTCCTCCTCCTCGTCCTCCTCCTCCTCCTCCGCCTCTTCCTCCTCCTCTTCCTCCTCCTCCTCCTCCTCCTCCTCCTCCTCCTCCTCCTCCTCCCCCTCCCCCTCCCACTCGAGCGGTGTGGGCATACTCCCCGCTCCTAGGCACAGGATGGGCCTGGGCAGGGACACTGGACATGTGTGTAGGTCTCGTCGCCCCTTCTTCCCACAACTCTGCGACGACGTGATCCGACGACTCCGGGAGCGTGCTTCCTCGAGCCCGGCCACCATCCATGCTGGATCGGGGGCGAAAACTAAGGGAACAACAAGGCACCGATACCGCTACTCCCTGGACCTCTTCCGGGGTGAGTTCTTACCAGGATTTCGTGGCACATGCAGCCGTGGCGACGAGGGTCTCCCAGGAGGCCCAACGAGAGGAACACGGGCGAAGGGCAGCGGCATGGGTGCCTTTTCCTCCGCTGGCATCCACGATGGATCTGGGGCGAAAGCTGCTCCCAGGAAGGGGTCGGGACCGCCTGGGGCCACGCATTGCAAGATGTCTGGGCCTCCAGCCACCTCCCTCCTGGGGCCCCCGTCCGAGCTCTGCGCCTGCGCCCCGCCCTTCGCCCCTCCCCACCTGTTGGGCCCCGCTCCATGCTCCTCCATGCTCCTCCCTCGCGCTCGCCGCTCGTCGGCGCCTCCTCCCCCTCCCGCCCCCCTTCGGGGACCCCTGTCGAAGGCGTGCGCGCCCAGCCAGGTACATGAGCACGTCCCCCCAGTCCAGCCCGCGAGGCCGGGCTCGTGCGGCGACACGCGGCGTCCCATGCACACGTGCGCCTCTGTGCCTCCGCTCCTGTCGGGGGCGTCCAAGAGGGGGGCGTCCGAGAGAGGGGGGGATCGCGAATCGTGGCCAGAGGTACGTGCTCGGCCCAGGGGGAGGACCAAGGACCGTGCTGTGGAAGCAGAAGAGGGCCACGCAGATCCGAGGAGATACCAGGTATCGTGCGTGCTTCTGCCGCCAAATGATCAAGGATGCTCCTCGATGGTCCTCGCCGAAGGAAACATGCGCACACGCCCGAGCGATGCAAAGCCCTTGGGCGCGCCCGATCATGCCCCCTCTTCCCCCTCCCTCCCCCGATGATGCCCTCGGGCCGGGGGCTCCGCGGCGCGCCCCCCGAGAGCGCCGGCGCTCGCGACGCGCCTACTGCACCTGCTCCTTGAGGTGCTCGAAGACCTGCCGCTTGATCCAGGTCCTGTTGTGCGGGACGTAGGAGCTGGCACCGCGGTCGGCGGACCGGCCCGAGGGGCCCGGGGGGGGCCACCAGGAGCAGCCACACTTCTGCTGCGGGTCGCGGGCCCGGCGCGCGGCGAGTTGCGCAGAGCGGCTGGAACTGGTGCCAGTGTGGTTGGGATTGGTACCAACATGGTTAGAGCCCGTCCCAATCAATTGACATGTGTCGTCCCTACCTAGGCTCAGTCTAGAAGGGTTCTTACTCTATGTGCTTAGAGGGCCGGGCAGTGGGAACCGGCCCGGGCGGTTCCCCTGGTATCCGCCCCGCGGTTCCCCCTGTTATCTCATCTTAGCTTAGCTTATGGCATCTTAGCTTAGCTTACCTTCATCTTAGCTCAGGTTTATCTTAGCTTAACTTACCTTCATATTAGCTTCGATGAGCTTACCCTAGGCTCTGCCTAGAGGGTTAGCTTAGCTTCGCTTAGCATAGCGCAGCGCTGCCTTATCATATCATAGCATATCATGGCATATCATACCATAGCCACTCATATCATATCATATCATAGCATATCATAGCGCAGCATAGCATAGCATAACATACCATAGTATAGCATAGCATAACATAGCGCAGCTTAGCATATTTTAGCATAGTTTAGCATAGCACAACGCATCATGATATACCATAGCTTAGCATAGCATAGCATAGCGCAGCATAGCATAGCATAGCATAGCAAGTTTACTGGCTATCCCAAGAAAGACGACAGGCGCAAGGGCAAAACCAATGCGTCTCCCAAAGGAGCTGGTGCTGGAAAGGGGAAGGACACAGCCATTTGCGAAGAGTCACGAAATTGGAAGACCAAAGGGTTCCCCAAGGGACGCGGCAAAGGAAAAGGGAAGGACACGGCCAAGGGCGACAACACAAGAAAAGGCTTAGGCAAAAAATGTGGCGGCAAAGGCAAAAAGAAATGAAGCAGTCTGCAGCGCCAGTGCGCTGGATGACCAGGCTCACGGAGGGCCTGGACTTTGGAGACCTGCTCACAATCCTCAACTGGAAGGAAAATCAGCACCGCGTCAAAAGATACGATCCCCTTACGAAGTCTATGGTTGATGACAGTGCGATCCCATGGCCCATTCAATGGTTGATTTTGCGCCGACACAGGAAGCACATTTTCTAATCACGTGGGTTGCCATCGATGGAACGCGTCCGTTTGAAAGTCACTGATTTCGCGAATAGGATCAAATGGCGGTGGTATTACCAGCAGTACCCTCCAGAGGCTGTTGATTTCACTCGACCTCGCTCTTCTCGGGTCGCCCCCTTTTGCCCAGAGCACAGCATAGGCACGAACTATGAGTGGAGGATGTTGGATCGGTGGCTTACTTCTGTGAAAAAGAGGCTTCTCGATGCCGTTCGGAAGAGCCGGTCAGCACATAGGTTTGGTGATCGAAGTTAATCCAATTCTACGGCGCTCGAAAGGCTTGCCTTGAGGACCCTCAGGAGTAGCGAGTACGTTTGCCTTCCGAACGACAAGAACAGCATGTATTATCTTGTTCGCAAGTCCGACCTCCCAGGGATGTCGGCCAGGATACTTGACTCCAACATGTACATATGCATCAGCCCGCATGGCCTCCTGAATAGCACCATAGAGACATATAAGAACTTGTGTTCCGAGGTTGCCGACGTCATCGGGCAGCCGCACGCTGGCAGACGGATGTTCAGGACCGTTTTCTTCTCGAACGCAACGTTCTTCAGCCGTCTGCAGCTCACCGTGAAGGACCACAAATCAGAAGGGGAAGTATCGTGCCGACCAGTGCACGCGACGCCCACGTACATTTTCAGCGGGCTCAGCGCGTGGGTCGTCTCAGTTCTTCGGGACAAGCTCGACGAGCGTGCGCCCCATCTCCTCCGTGATTCTTATGATCTGATCCGCGGGCTGCAGAATTTGCACCCTGACCGCACGTGGCACTTTTGCAAGGTTGATGTGAAAAAAGTTTTACCTTAACGGTACGGAAGACCAGATCGTGTCGTGCGTCATGTCCTTGTTCGATGTCCGCGACACCATCTACAATACCCTTGAGAAGGTCATTCGTTTTCTATTGCGGTGCCAATTCGTACGGGATCCTTGGGACGATTCGCCAGACAGGGTCTACCAGGTGATGTCTGGTTCAGGGATGGGGCTCCTCCATAGCGGGAAGCTCGCAGACTGCACTTTCTTAGGTCTCGTGGAGCAGCACCTCCTCCTCCCTAGCATTTTGGATGATCACGGCATCAGGGGGTATTTCAGATTCCGTGACGACATCTTGCTTCTCGGTCAAGGCCTAGCGTCCAAGACCAAACAGTTTTATGATCGAATGCGGGCCAGAGCTGTCTTCTATCCTTTGACGGTAGAGTGGTCGATGTGGAGTGTTGATTTCCTAGAAGTTTCCATCCACAGAGGAGATGGGAGATTCGATGTTTCACATTTTCTTAAACCCACCGCTTTGGCACCCCCGCTGGAGACGAATAGCTCGCACCGTTTTCCGATCCATGCTTCCTGGCCGCAGGCTTACGTGAACCGAGTAAACAAGCTCTGTAGCAATCCAGACCTCTTCCAAGCTTCTGTGCACGACGTCTTAGAGCGTCTGAAGGCAAACTTTGCAAGTAGCTTCACGCTGCAGGCGGTTAGAGCAGCCGCCCTGCAGAGCCAGAGGCGTTACGACACCAACGGCTCCAGGGTCAAGCAAAAGAGTTTTTGATGGCTAGTGCTGGGTCACCACCCAGCGCTAGTGAGCCCAATTAAGAGGGCCCTCAAAGGCATCAACGAGGATGCCTTGCTCAACTCATGGCTTGCGGTGGCTTTCCGAGATCGGAGTGGGGATAGCCGGCAATCCATCAATGCGAGTTGGGCGAACGCAGCCCCATCTCTTTACAGATACTTGCATGGCATAGCCTATGGAGCAGTGGCTGGGGTAGGTGGTGGATAGCTGTTGCTGCGACCACAGCTTTTTAGTTCAAGACCCGCGTAGCTGAGCCAATTGTAAGGCAGACTTCTACCACGCAACCGGTAGAGCGGTACTTGAAAAAGTGTTGCCTTGATCCTCTCTCGCACACAACAGTACAGATCCAGGCCCTGTTGTGCGGGACGTAGGAGCTGGCACCGCGGTCGGCGGGCCGCCCCGAGGGGCCCGGGGGGGGCCACCAGGAGCAGCCACACTTCTGCTGCGGGTCGCGGGCCCGGCGCGCGCGCGCGGGTCGGTCGGGCGCCTCGGGGGCACCGAGCGGCGAATTGCGCAGAGCGGCTGGAACTGGTGCCAGTGTGGCTGGGATTGGTACCAACATGGTTGGAACCCGTCCCAATCAATTGACATGTGTCCCTACCTAGGCTCAGTCTAGAAGGGTTCTTACTCTATGTGCTTAAAGGGCCGGGCAGTGGGAACCGGCCCGGGCGGTTCCCCCGGTATCCGCCCCGCGGTTCCCCCTGTTATCTCATCTTAGCTTAGCTTATGTCATCTTAACTTAGCTTACCTTCATCTGAGCTCAGGTTTTTATCTTAGCTTAACTTACCTTCATATTAGCTTCGATGAGCTTACTCTAGGCTCTGCCTAGAGGGTTAGCTTATCTTAGCTTAGCATAGCGCAGCGCTGTCTTATCATAACATGTCATATCATACCATAGCCAAGCATAGCATAGCATAGCATGGCCAAGCGCAGCATAGCATAGCATATCATATCATAACATATCATAGCATAACATAGCGCAGCTTAGCATATGTTAGCATAGTTTAGCATAGCGCAACGCATCGTGATACAAAATAGCTTAGCATAGCATAGCATAGCGCAGTATAGCATAGCATAGCATATCATAGCATAGCAGAGCGCACCATAGCATGGCATAGCATAGCATAGAAACTAATGCTGCTTTCCTAGGGGCTCCAACTTCTAGGTAGGGTCGCACTGGGGTAATTTTACTCTCGGGCTGGGCCCCACCCCATACATGCTGGTGCTGGTGCGCGCACTATGGCGATCGCAACGATTCCTCGTCGGACGTGCCCCAACCAGTCCAAACGCTACCGTCATCAGAAGCCCCCCACCGCGACTGTCGCCGGGCAGCAACAACATCTCATCCTGGACGGTCGCTGATGGCCCCACGAACGGATGGAGAGGCGAGAACTCTGGTGTCGTGGAACGATCAGGACGGCCAGATCGTCGGATCTCATGGTCTTGTCTCGGGGATGGACAGACCTCCCTTTAGTAAAACGTGGTTTAGTGAAAACGACCTGAGGCCCAAGCCTGGCGGGCGCAAGCCTGGAAAATAACGGCCGCCGCGCCCATTTGAGAACCGAAAACGGACAATTCACCAATCGACGTGTCACTGTTGGAGGTTCTGTCCACCCCCGATTGTCACCTTCTGGTCCATATGATAGCTATGTATGCCCTCACTGAGCTCAGTGTAGCATGCCTGCGTTCTCATTGAACAGAGGTGTCGCCCCAGCCAAACTCCCCACATGACTAGATCAGCCATCCAAAAAGAGAACCTCTGATCCAAGACTCGCTGTCATGCAAGTCTGCGTCTGACGGAATGCATGCACAAGCATTTAGAGTAGTGGGCTTCAAGGCTGACAACGCTTGTATCTACTTCGAGGCCTCCCCTGTGGGGTCCGAGTCCGAGTAGATGGCGTCGGAGGATCGCCCCGCATCGCCGATGCACCGAATATTAATCGGCGACGTCGGCAGTGCATTGGCGACATAGGCGCGGAAAACATCGAGCCCCACGAGCCGCATCGCCGATGCATCGGCGATGCGGGATGCATCGGCGATACGGCGCGATCCCCCGACCCAAACTACATCGATCCCATCTACAAGGCCTAGAGTCGAAGAGTACTGGTTTCCAAGGTTGCCAGAGCTCCTGCGTCTTATCAATTCCGGGAGCCATTTCCAAACGAAGGGGCCCAGGGACACACAACCTCGACAAACAAACAGGACTCCCCAGATTGATCCACATGTCCCGGACGTTTCTCCTGCCCTCCACACTTCCCATCCTCTTCACATGCTCCTGGGCATCGACGACGACTTGCGTCCGTGCCTCCTCGTCCCTCCTGTCCCCTGCGGGGGGGGGGGGGGCGAGCTGGCACGGGCCCCACGACCCCAAGAGGCCGAGGAGGTGCAAAGCTACGGGGGGCCGCGCACCAACAGCCCCCCCCCCCCGACAGAGTCCCGGGCTGGACCCACCAGGCCCCTGCAGAGCACTCTCTCTCGGCCCGCCGCGGCTGGGCACGGTGCGACTCCGCCGCCCACGTCCTGGGCGCTGAGGCTTCGGGCAGCTCCTCGACCGCCCCCCCCCCGGGGACGTCCTGGCTGGCCTCCACGGGCCTGCCCGAGCAGCCCCGGGGGGCGGTCGCAGCACCCCATCGGCCCGGGGGCGCGCGCGGAGCGCACGGAGGGGCGCCGCCGGGGTGCTGAGACCGCCCCAGGCTGCTCCTCCCTCCTCCCTCCTCCCTCCTCCCTCCTCCCTCCTCCCTCCTCCCTCCTCCCTCCTCCTGTGGGGGCCAGCTGGGACGCCTCGGGGGGCCTGTGGAGGCCAGCCGGGGCCACACGGGGGGGGGCAGTCTGTGCGCAGCCAAGAGCCTCACCGCCCAGGACCGTGGGCGGCGGGCTCTCGCCGTGCCCAGCCGCGCGGGCCGAGGGAGAGGGTGCTCTGCAGGGGCGTCGGGCTGCCGCCACCCCGTGCCCCCCCCAGGTCCAGGGAGGCTGGCAGCGGCACGGGGTCTTCACCCCTCTGGGGCGCCCAGGGTCCCGAGCGGCGGGGGGCCCAGAGTCTCGCCGCTGGGGACGCCCAGGTCCAGAGAGCGAGGCGGGGGCATGGGGGGCTCTTGGGATTCCAGGTCTCCCAGATCCGGAGCGCGTGGCGGACTCATCCATCCTCGCAGGTCTCCCCCAAAGTCCAGAGTGCTGCAGGGGTAGGGCGCTCTCACCACGCCAGCCCCCCGAGTCCCACATCGCGACACGAAGCACAGCCAGACTTGGCTGAGCTTGCGAGATCAGCACATTGCAGTCCTGGCACTAGGGTGCGGTACTGGACTGTGACGTGCTGTCTGAGACGAATGTAGGGTATCAGGATGCTTTAATGGGATATGGAGATCATGTGTGGCTGAGTCCTGGGCACCCCTCGCCCTCAGGATGGCAGACCGACCACAGGGCTGGTATCTTCGCTGAAAACGAAGCAGCACAAGTCCCCGACCGAGTCGACGAACGAGAAGAGGTCCTCTACGTCGTAGGTCCGCCGCCGCATTGTCCAGCGGTGCATGGGTGTATGTGTGTGGTGTGTGTGTGTGTTTGTGTGTGTGTGTGAGTGTGCGTGTGCGTGTGCGTGTGCGTGCGTGCGTGCGAACGTGCGTGCGGTTTTGTCTGTGTGTGTGGGAATGTTCATGTGTGTGCGTGTGTGAGTGTGTGTGTGTGTGTGTCTGAGTCTGTGTGCGTTTGTGCGTCCTCCGTCTCTCCTTCTCACCGGCCACCCACACCCGGGTGGCCTATGGCGAGAGGTTTCCGGCTTCTGAGGGCCGGGAGCGCGCGGTGCTGCGCGTGGCAGGACCTGACTTGCTGCGCCTCGTCGTTGCGCGCGAGGCCGCGACCGCCCAAAAGTGTGTGTGTGTGTGTGCGTGTGTGTGTGTGTGTGCGTGAGTGCGTGTGTGCGTGTTTGTCTGTGTGTGTTTGTGTGTGTCTTTGTGTTGTGTCACTTCCACATCCGAGTCGTGCCACGACAACCTTGGTCGCGCCTTCTCCCTCCCCCCCTTGTGGCCCCCTGCCCCGCGTCCCCCCTCGCGGCTGCCGCCCCGTGGGTCAGGTCGCGCGGTCCCCTGTGGGTGTACCTGGTATGCCCTGCGATGCCTCTGGACTGGCCTGGTCCGCGCACCTCCGTTGGCCTCGGCCCGACTCCGCTGCGCTGCTGCGCGCGTGGCCGCGGCGCCCCCAAGAACGGGTGCGCGCATGCGAGAACTTTCGTTACGATTTACTTTGGCCCGCTCCTTATAAGCATGCCTCTGCAAGCTTGCCGCGGCCACCCTCACACCGCACTCCTGAAGTTTGGTGCAGGCACCCCGTTGCCAGCATCGTCATCTGATCGCGCACGGAATCGCGGGCAGGGGGACAGAACGTGTGTGCGTGTCGACGTTCGGCTTCAGCGGTAGCCCGATTTCGCTACGCTGGTGCGCAAGAGGCCGCGACGCACAAACAAGTGTGCGTTCGAGGCATGAGTAGCACGTTGCGTCGCTTCCGCGGGTTGGACTCGACCTTGCGTCGGAGTAATTAACAAAGGGTGTGTGTGTGTGCGCGCGCGCGCTTCTGTGCGTCCGTGTTTGCGTGTCCTGCCTGCTGTTACTCGGGATAGACTCGTGCTTTCCAGATTGGTGCGCTCCGCCCAGCATGCGCCCAGTTGCTGCTCCAGCCCAATGCGTCCTTGGCCCTCCGCATGCACCGACGAGCCCGAGCACAAGTCACAAGATCCCTGGTGGACCCCCGAGCCTCCCTTGCTCCCCGCTTCACGGCGGCGGCACGCGCGGAAAGCGCATCCCGATCACGCTGACCTTGTTCGGGTACCTCGCCTTGAGGCTCTGCTCGTAGAGCTGGCAGACGCCGTCGAGGGCATCGGCAACGCTGTCGTAGTCCAGGTAGCTCCGGGACTCCCGCGCTGCGTCGAACTGCACGAGGACTACGGCCCGGGGGGACCCTCGCCAAGGGCGGGCCCGGAGCGTGCACCCTGGGCCTCTCAAGGGAAGGGGGGGCAGACAGCAGAAACAGTGGTTGGCTTGTCCTCCACAGCCACCACCAGAAGTAGTAGAGGAAGGGGGTTCCTCCTCCTCCTCCTCCTCCTCCTCTTCCTCCTCCTCCTCCTCTTCCACCTCCTTCCCCACTTCAACTTATGTTGGCGGTGGTGGACAACTGGACCATCACACGGCATCAATGCCACGCCAGTCGGACGGCTCCATCAGAATCGTACTGTGGGTGGGTCGGCCCGCCGTGGGTGCCGACCTGGTTGAATCACCGGCACAGGTGGGTCGCGGCCGGGTCGGGGTGCGGGAACTGGGTCGCGTCGCGGTGAGATCGCGAGTGGATCGCGGGGCGACGTCAACGACAACAACAACCGTGTTTTTGAGGCTGTTCACTCGTGTTTGCTCGCGCGGCGTATTCAACACGTATGCCCCACAGCGTCTGCGACCGTCGTCCCTCCTTTGGGGTACATCTTCCGTGCCTGCAGCGTGAGTTTGGCGCGGACTCCAAAACAGCAGGAAGCAGGACAAGGACGGGGAGGGGCCCGTGAAAGGAGGAGGAAGCGAGCAAGGGAGGCAGGGAGGCGGATGGAGGGCGAAGGGGCGAAGAAGATCTAGCAGCAGGAGGAGGAGGAGGAGGAGGAGGAGACATGAACAAGAGCCAAGGCACGCGGGCCCCGACGGGCGGGGCGGGCGGGGCGCGGCCCTTCCTGGCGGGTCGGGCGGGCAGGCACTCGGGGGGGGCAGGTCGGGCGGCCGGGGCCTCCGAGAGAGGGCGGGAGGGCCTCCAAACGCTTCTGGCGTCGGCGGCGACGCAGGGGTCGTGGGCAGTAGCGGCAGGGGCCTGAACGGAAGAGGGAGGGAGGAGGGAGGGAGGGAGGGAGGGAGGGAGGGAGGGAGGGAGGGAGGAGGAGGAGGAGGAGGAGGAGGAGGAGGAAGAGGAGGAGGAGGAGGGGGTGCCGTTCGAGCGAAGTGTGCCACCACGCCGTCGAGGGGAGCAGGCGGAGGGCGGAAAGGCGCGCGGGCGGGCGGGGCCCCAACGGGCAGCCTGGGCGGGCGGACCCTCGTGGGGAGGGTGTCGGGCGGACTCGAGCGGGCTCTGCTGGGGCGGGCGGGTCCTGGCGAGCGGGTCGAGTGGGGGGGGGGGGGCAACGGAGCGAGTCCTGTCCATTGCAAGAAGGGGCCTCTGGCGAGAGCACGGGCCCAGAAGTGACTGCGAGGAGGTACTGTGTGAACGAGACAGCGCGCCTCCCGGGGGTCCAGGGAGCGGCGCCTGAGCAAACTGCGAGGACATCCTGGACGAGAGCGCGGTTTTCCTGAGAAAACTGCGCGGCAGTATCAGGCGGGAGCCGCTGCTGCTGTAAACTGGGGGTCAACAAACTGGCTCGAGCCTTCCAACGATCAGGATACACTGGGCACCACTGTTCTTCAGAAGTGGCAGTTCAATCCGCACCGCGTCGATTCGCCTCGTCCCCCTCGCTCTGGCAAGGCTGTTGCCCGAGAAACTGCAGAGTGACACGCACACTTTGGGAGACGACCCGCGTGTCGCTGGTGGCCCTTGGCGCTGTCCGATTTGAACTTGATGTGGGAAAGAGCTGGAACACATTTTGGTTCCGGATTGGGACCGGTCCGCCCGTTGACAAGGAGCACGGGAAGAGCGAGGACGGGGAGTAGGAGCAGGAAAGGGCGAAGAGGACCAGGAGGAAGGGCAAAAGGCGGTCCAAATGCGGCACGCACGCAGGAAAAGCTGGCTTCAGTGTCGCCCCCCAAAGGCTCCAATGAACGGACGTCGATTGTACGTGGTGCGGCGCTGGTCGACCTCGTGATTGCGCTGGTGGGGCGAGCCCCGCCGGGGTGCGGTGCAACTCCGAGGCGACTCTGGAGACGTTTTGGGCCACTCTTCGAATAGGAGACCCCGTCCCTCCGTACCCCATCTTTGAACCACCGTCGGGAGTCTACCGACCCGGGTCAGTCCAGACCCGGGCCAGTCAGGCTGCGCAGGATCCTGCAAGACCCTGCAGGATCCTGCACCCAAGCCAGGGTCAACCCTGGCCCTCCAGGATCCTGCAAGATCCGGCGCTCTGACTGACCCCCGCTTGCACTGACCCCCGTCTCTTGAGCCCCGACACCGGAATCCGCTACACGCAGGAGTGACCCTGGGCAAGAGTGACCTTTGCTGCGCGGCTCCTTTGCTACACAAATAAATAGACACAACTAAAATAATCCCCCATATTTTCGCATATTTTCTGGGTTTTTGTCTTCCCCCCCACTTCCTATATTTTCCCCTATTTTCCTGGAAATCGACAAATAATTGTGTCTGTGTGTTTTTCCCCCTCCTGATTCTTGGGGGCCGCGGGTGGACCGAACACAGGCGCGCAAGGCGCCACTATCGCATCGCAATCGGTGATCGGGGAACCCCATAATGATTGCCCGCACCAAAAGGTCACTCTGGCGAAAGGTCACTCTTATATTGACTGCCTACCAAACCACCCCAACCCAACCCGAAGACCCGAATTCGACCCGAATTTCGGGTTGGGGGGGTACGGGTTCCACGTGTTTTTTCGATGTTCCCCGAACCCCCCCCACTGGAAATCGAGGGTAAATCTGAGCCTTCGGGTTGGGTTGGGGTGGTTTGGTGGGTGGTGATACGTCTAGTCGACGGAAGACGGCTCCGATACCGGCCCTCCTCCGGCACAGCCCCCCCGGATGGTGTGGCACCTCGGGCCGTCCGCCATGGCATGGGCCGCCGGAGGGCCACAGCGGGGTGCCTCGGCCGCGGGCGCGGGAGGGCCGGCGGGCGGCGCGCGGCCGTCTCGGGCCCCCGCGGCGGCCAAGGCCGATGGTCGCTCCTGGCGTGCAGCGACATCGCGGGGCAGCGACGCATCTTAGGAGGCAACCGCTGGGTGGTCCTCGTCAAAGGGATGTCAGAAGATTGAGCCCCATGGGGGGCGGCTGCGCCGGATTCGGCCGCGGATTGAGCGGGATTGCACGGGAGAAGACGGGATGAAGCCGGGTAAGACGGAACGAAGCCCGATGAAGCCGGAGTTCGGACAAGGGCAAAGTCAGAATTCGACCTCTCAGGAGTTGCATCCGAACGCATCGCCGTGGAATTGCGACGTCGGTCAAGGCCAGTGGCCAAGCGCGGCCATCTGCGATGCCACCTGGGCGGGCTAGGACCACGTGCCCTTGGGGGTCGTCACTCGCGTCGTCACAGTGGGGGGCCCAGGACCGCTGGTCGCGGACGGTGAAGCATACCCGTGGCGGACGAAGTTTCACCCAGCCCAGAGTCTAGAGCTTGGATGACATAGAAACACACTGGGGGCGTGTGTTGTTAAGTGTTCAGTCTTCTCCCGAGCTCAAGATCTGCGTAGTCTTTGAATAGTTGTTGCGTTTTCAGGTTAGGGATTGGCCCGTGGCCAACCTGCTGGGAATCACAATGCCGCCTGCCTGACGTCTACATTGCAAGGTGTCGTTGTTTCACCTGGTTCTCCTCAAAAGGAAACTGGGCGTTTTTCCTACGGGTGTAAGCCAGCGTGCTGGAACATGTTTTCAGGCGATGCTTTTGGGGTGTTCTCAGGACACACCAGAAAATAACGATGTGCGTCTGTGAAGTAGTTGAGCTCACTTTTCATTTTTTTCAGGTCAGTTGATTGCGCTGTCTCACCTTGCCGTCCACCACCTTCTCACCTTCTTCTCCCTGCGTCCAATCCTCATTATCTATTCGTATCATAACCCAACTGCTCTTACCTGGTCGCGGGACTCTGGGCCAGATTCGCGCCGGTGTGAGACCGGTGTTGGGGTGTTCTGGGGCGCTGTCAGCTCTGCGCTCGGCGGGCGGCGCGGGAAGGACGGGAGGCGAGGGCCCGAAAAGCGCGGAGCAATGCAGCAATCAGCGCTTTCTAAGCGTAGCGTTGTGTTAGCTGCTTGAGCTCGTCAACGGTCCAGAATACAAAACCATGTCGAATACACACGTACATGTGCAAACACATACATGCAACCATATTACATACACACCTGTACGTACAAACACACACACACATACAATTCAACACGTACCTATATGTTCATGCATGCATCCTAACACATATGTGAATTCATACGTGCAGTTATACATACATACAAACATGAATCCATACATCGGTGCATCCATACATCCCTCTCCATCCATCCATCCATCCATACATACATTCATGTACGCATGCATACATTCAAACACGTTGTAGGTTTGCGATATTGATTATATATATATATATACATATTCTCTCACACACACACACACGCCAGGACGCTTTTAAGCACCAGCAAACGGTTTTACAACGTCTTGGTCGAGACAAGAGCGAAATACCGCAAACGCGGAAAACAATTAGAAAACGCCCAAACTGTTTCACCACCAAATGCCCTGGCGCTGCGATGCTCTTATCCTGGCCGACGTTTACCTTGTTTCGGGCCCCGGGGACCATCACGAATCGATCCGGCTCGAGAAACGCCGCAGAAATCGGGGATCTCCTGACCCGGGTCAATCCAGACCCGGGTCAGTCAGGCCTGCAAGATCCTGCAAACTCCTGCAAGGCCCTGCACCCAAACCCGGGTCAATGCGCGGGATCCTGCAAGATCCTGCAGGACCCTGCACCCCAACCCGGGTCAATGCGACCCTGGCCCTGCAGGATCCTGCAAGATCGGGCGCTCTGGCTGACCCCCGTTTGCATTGACCCCCGTCTCGAGGCTCCCGAAGAAAAAAAAGGGTCTGGGGCATCGGTCTTGTTCCTTTCGCAGTGCTGCACGCTTGCCGCGGGGTCGGCTCTCAGAAGCGGCGCCCCCACCCTGCGCGGAGCGCACGGCGGGGGGCAGGCCGACAGGGGTGCGAGAAAACGGGGACCGTGACCAACGGACTGGTTGCGTCGAGCATGCAGACGTCCGAATCATCTGGGAAAACACGAGTAACTCCAAATTGGGCCCCCGAGGCGCGAATCTGTACTTATACCCCGGACTCGGGGGTGGACGGAACCCCCGACAGTGACACGTCGATTAGGGAATCGTCCGTTTTCTCGAGAGGGCGCCGCGGCCGCTATTTTCTAGGCTTGCGCCCGCCAGGTTTGGGCCTCAGGTTGTTTTCGCTAAGCCATGCTTTACTAAAGGGGGATCTGTCCATTCCCGACTGACTGCCCCCCGCCCTGATGATTCGGGAGGGCTGAACGCCCGAATCATCCAGGACGACTGCGGTCCGGGGTAACTCCGGTTTTGGCCCCCGAGGCGCAAATCTGTAGTTACCCCCGACTGCCCCCCGCCCTGATGATTCAAGAAGGCTGAACGCCCGAATTAGCCGGGATGACTGCGGTCCGGGGAGACTCCTGTTTGGGCCCCCGAGGCGCGAATCTGTAACTGCCCCGAAGAGCGAAAAACGGTCAGGCAGGAAAGATGAAAGCCGAATCCTTGGGAAACGGGTTCCCAGGCCCCTCCCGGGGTCCACCCTGGTGAAGATTTTCACCCCGGATCCGTTCTTCCTGGTCCCGGGGCCCGAAAACGGCCCCGCGACGCCGAAACATAGAAGAAAACTGCTCGACCCCAAAACCTCGGACCTGCCCCCCCTTCCTGCTGGTAGGAACCAGTACTGGGCCACCAGGAGCCCCAGACGGCTCCAAATGATCGACGCAAAGAAAAGTGGTCTTCCGAGAGACGGCGCAGCGAACTTACTTGCGGCGCAGCTTGCGCGGGGCACCAGCGCGGCACGCTACATTGGACGAGGCCGCTTACGCGCGACCATACACGGGCAGCTTACGCGCCAATGTCAGCGCATACGAACCCGTTTTCTTCGCGTCGCTCAACTGGTCAGCGTGTCCCTGACCTTCCAGAGCGCCACGAGAAAAAAAAAAAAAACTCCAGACAGATGGACTCTTCTGAACATCTGGACTGCTCAAGCTCTCGGCTGGCGTTTGGACGTCGACGCCCTGGTGCCTTTTGCTTAGCCCTCCTGGAAGCTCAGGGGGCGCCCCATCGCCGCATGAACCTACAGTGCAGTCGGGGCGTACCTAAGGAACCCTAAATAAGGAACGAGGCCCCTTTTTTCTATGGGTTGAACTTCGATGTCCCGTCGAAAACACGCGGAAAACGAGAGGCAAGCTGCGGAACACTTAAGGAACGCGGAGCCCCTCCCCAACGAAAAGGGTTCCTTCTTCAGGGCCCCGACTGCACGCGGGCAGCTTACGCGCCAAAGTCAGCGCAGACGACCCCGTTTTGCGTGCGCCGCTGCATTTGCCAGCGTGTCCCTGACCTGCCAGGAGCCCCAACAGACCATAACTCCATGTGCCTGCGTGTCCCCAACCTGCAGTCGTATGGCCATGTGGCCCTCGGAACTCTCGCTTAGTGGGCCCTGGAAACGACAGGGCCGTCTTTTTTGCCGGTTCCGTTTTGCCGTTTTTTGCTGGTTCCGACGCCGTTTTCTTACCGGTTCCGTCGCCGTTTTTTGACCGGTTCCGGCCCCGGCTCCAATCCTGGAGCCGTTTTTGTTTGCCGTTTCCGGTCGCGTTTTTTGGGCCGTTTCCACTTTCAAGGGACATTTTTTTGGACACGGTTGAAAAAACGGCCCTGCCGCTTTCGGGGCCCACTAAGGCCAAGACACGCCCTGCTTGCATCCAGGGTACCCTGGGTGTCTTGGGTGGCGATGGTCTTGCAATGGAATGAGCGCGACGTCCCCGCACCAAGAGTCCATGGGCGTCCATGAGTCCAAAACGGCCCTGCCGTTTTCGGGGCCCACAAAGAGCTCTCGCGCGTGTCCTCTCCAAATCGACCCACGACGGTGCCCAGACCACTAATTAGGTGGACCCTCCGCCCCCCCTGGATATCCCCGCGGTGGCGGTGGCTGCCGCTGTTCTCCGCCGACCCGAGACTCCAGGACGTCCATGGACTTTTTTGGTGCGGGGACGTCGCGCTTATATTTAGGAAGGCACCAACTATACACCAACACCGATCCTGGCCCAGGAGCACCCTGGGCCCAG
Source organism: Prorocentrum cordatum (assembly GCA_963575745.1). NCBI lineage: Eukaryota > Dinophyceae > Prorocentrales > Prorocentraceae > Prorocentrum > Prorocentrum cordatum. The sequence continues at coordinate 1,217,462 of CAUYUJ010010779.1, forward strand.
GATCGGTGTATACGCCCTCCTGCCTTGCGCAAGAAGGCGTATACACCGATCCTGGGCCCAGGGTGATCCTGGGCCAGGATCGGTGTTGGTGTATAGTTGTGGCCCTCCGATATATTCCATAACAAGACCATTGCCACCCAAGACACCCAGGGCACCCTCGATGCAAACAGGGCGCGTCTTGGCCTTAGTGGGCCCTGGAAACGGCAGGGCCGTTTTTTCACCGTTTCCAGAAAAATGTCCCTCGAACGTGGAAACGGCAAAACAACGGCGACCGGAAACGGCAAAAAAACGGCTCCAGGATTGGAACCGGAGCCGGAACCGGTCAAAAAACGGCGACGGAACCGGTAAAAAAACGGCGTCGGAAGCGACAACAAAATCGCAAAACGGAACCGGTCGTTTCCAGGGCCCACTAAGTCTTGGCATGGGTTTCCACTGGAGGCTGGGTCTCTCGAGCTGGGCGTCCTGCGCCACCCGCGGCGCGCGCTGCCCGGCGCGGGGGCGCAAAGGTCAACAGGGGGGGGGGGGGGGCAGGCCGACGGGGGCCCTCTGTGGCAGCCGCTCTCCGCGCGCCTCCTCGAGAAGGGCCGCGGCGCCACCGCCAGCGCGAGCAGCCAGGGGGCGGGAGGTCCTCCTGATGGTTCGAGCTGGAAAGTTGACGCCAGGGCTGATTTTTTCCCCGGACGGCTTCTTTGTCGGATCTGCGAGAAAGGTGGGGAGAACGTTCGCAGATGTACAACAGGTCTACGTGCCGTTCGAAGAAGAAGAAGAAGATGGAGCAGAATAATACTAATAAGAAGAAGAGCGTGCTGAGTCCGCCGGACGGCCGGCGGGCCCCCTAGGAGCAGCGCGGGTGGGCCGGAACCCGGTTACTGCACGTGGTGGAAGAAGGCGTTTTCCCAGCTGTCCCATAATTTCTGGTCACAACCATAATATAACCAATGTTCAGTGATACTCCCAGTGGTAATTTGTATAACCTGTGATATGTCGTCGCACCACCGCCTGCGTTGTCGTCCATGTCTGCGCTGTGGTATTCGATTGTCGTGGACTTCTGGCTCCGACGCTGCCGCAAGCCTTCGTCTGTAGTATACCGTTGTCCACTCGTCCACGTGAGAGCGGGCAGCGAGATCTGTAGCCACATGCGTGGCTCTGCGAATGAACTCCTCCCATGGTTCGAGTCCTGTATCGTCTTCGACGTCGTCGAACTCGAATTCCCTTCCTGCGTCGATCGTGCTGTCGCTGGTGTCATCATCGGTGCGAGCAGGGTTGGACTGGGCGTCGTCGTCGGCTGCTGCGTCCAGTTGGGTGCTCTCCCGTCGCCTCGGAGTGTTCACAATGAGTCGTAGCATACGTCGTTGTGCACGTCGTAATGTCAACAGCAGGTCTTTGGTAAGCGAAGTGCAGCCGTACATAACTGTCGGTGTTGCGGCGCCGCTGAATAGCCGGAGCCTGCTGTGGAGCGGGTACCGTTTGCTCGTTAGTTCGTCGCGCAATTGGTTGAATTTGCGCCATGCCATTGCGATTATGTTGGCGATTCTGTGCCAATCGAAGAGTCGGCGCAAGAATCTTTTTTGGGGGGGCAAGCAATTCTGTAGGCGATCTGTGATTTGAGTGGTGCGAGGGGGGGGGACATATTCGTTGGCTCTCGCAAGTTTCCTCGCCCTGGGCTGCTTTTTCCGAAACCTGCGCCTCGAAGAACGTTTTCCAGGGCTGCCCAGATCGTCCCGAACGGCCGCCGGAGGCCCGCGCAGACCGCCACACGTAGAAGAGCGGGGAGGGCGCTCGGGAAGGAGTTGGCCCTATGGCAGTGGTGGTGCAGTGACGTCTGGTCGGACCCAGGACAGAAAAAAAACATCCTTCAAGAGCAGGAGACCTTCCGCCGGCCAAACTGAAGAAACTTCGAGGGTACCCTCCCCCAGGATGCAAAAAAAAGCATCCAGCAAGCACGAAGAGCAGTTTGGGTACCCTCCCCGAGCCGCCCTCGAACTTATAGATCGGTCCGACCGTACTTCTTTCATCCGACGCCTGCCCTCCACGAGGCTTTCCTTCAAACCTCCGGGGAGGGGGACGGGGCCCTCCTGACGAGCCTCCCTGCCTTTGTCACGGGGGCCTCGCCGCAAGCCGTCGGTCGACGTCGACGGCCGCGGCGACGGCGGGCTTGCGATTGCGAGTGACAATCGGTTGCCGCGGTGGCTGCAAGAGCGTCCGCTACAGGACGGGCAACAGCGGAAGTAACGACGTTCCCCAAGACGACTCTCAGCGTAACGCGCGTGCTCGCCCTCGTCGTCCTCTCCCTCTCTCCTCCTCCCCATCGTCCTCCTTGCCTGGCGGGGCATGTCGAGACAGTGTAATTATGGCGTCTGGACGGGCTGGCAAACCAACGAAGAACTGTGACATTGCACGAAGGGGGCGAGACGCGAGGTGTGCAGAGCTGTGCAGCAGCTGAGGCCCGAGCAACAGGTCCGCCTCCCCGGCGCCTCTGGACCCGTCCGCAAACAGAGGCGCCCGCGCGAATCGCCCCCCCTTCGCCTCCCGCGTCCTCGCGCTCCTGCTCCTCCGCAGTCGCGCACCCCTAGGTGTTAGGAGGCAACTGCTGGGAGGTTTTCGTCGAAAAGAGTAAGGAGGATCAAGCCAACGAGCAGCAGCCCCCAGACCGCTTCGGCATGGTCATGGCGTTGGCGGGCACGGTGCTCTTCTTCGGGAGGGTGCTGTGGCGAAGGCGGTGGAGATGGCGGACGACCCGTACGTCTTCGACTGCTTGCTGCGTGGGCGGTGACGTGGTCACAAGTTTTGGTGGGGATGAGGTACACGAGTACTTCGATTGGGAGCCCTGCGATGTGAAGTACTACCCCGGGGTCTGGGCAGATACTGAAGATCGTCAGGAGCTTGATCTTCGAGATCATGTACACCACGCTTTCGATCAGCATGATCATGTACTCCACGGTGTTCAAATTTGTGATTTTCTAGAACGAGATTGCTTATCCTCGAGGCTCACGTTGGAGGACGAGTATGACGAAAGAAGCCATACTATGAGCTGGGTGGCGGCTTGTGCGAACTCCACAAGCAGGGGCCCTTTGACTACAGAGAGTGTGCTGCCAGCCGACCCTCTCCGCGGGGGAGGCGGCAAAGGTGGTGCAAAGAAGACGACACGCCGATCGGATCAAGCCACAGTTCTCCAGGGTCTGGTGAGGGCTGTGAGTGCGATCCAACAGCACATCGGGCTGCCGCAGGAGTCCCCTGCGACGGCGTGGCAGGCGACCTCGCCCGTCACGCCCAAGGCCAAGCCCAAAAAGAAGAAGGTCAAGCACACGGACATCCAGATTGTTGAGCGCCTGCGGAGCCTCATCGGCTACGTGGACACGGCCACAGGCGCTCAGAGGCAGGCCATCACGACGACGGTGGTCTGCAACAAGCTGAAGGAGCTCATCACCACCTTCAGCGCGGCCAAACCTGACAGCCCGCTGGAGGAGGCGACGACGACGACGACGACGACGACGACGACTACTACTACTACTACTACTACTACTACTACTACTACTACGACTACGACTACGACTACGACTACGACTACGACTACGACTACGACTACGACTACGACTACGACTACGACTACGACTACTACTACTACTACTACTACTACTACTACTACTACTACTACTACGGAGCGAATGGTTGCGGAACCCTGGGGGACTGCGGCCCTGGTAGCCGCGGGCCAGGCCCGCTCCAAGCTCGAGACGATCACGGATCCGCTGATCATCTTCTCCTCGACTGAGGCGGAGTACACGGCAGCGGAGCAGGTGAGACGTGCGTACGGCAACAGGACGGACATTACTCATGTGGTTCTGGATGCATCAGGTGAAGATCATGTACTCCTCCATGGGCCGAAAGGCCCGAAGAAGATGAAGGCCCGCATCGTGTATCATGGAGAGCTCGCCCCTCGCAGGGCGGGCCTTGACGCGGCCATCAAGGACGACGAGGCGGTGCAGCATGAGAAGCTGTCCCTCGTGAGCTTCCGCATCACGGTGGTGCAGGAGATGACGGACGAGACGCTCTACCATCAGATCTACAACCAGCCGCAGGCCATGCCGACGGTGGTGCTGGGAGATGTGGCGGCGGCTCAGATTGTACGTACGCGGGGTGCTATCGCATATGAGGCCGAGACAACGTGTGTGGTCACGGTCCCAAAGAGTTTCGAGGTGAAGAAGAGCGAGATTTTACCGTCGCTGGGTTGTTTTATTATGAAGCAGGCTTCGACGACGACTCCCAAATGGTTTACTCAGAATGAGGAGGAGACGCCGAAGGATTATCTCAAAAGAGTGTGTGGGCTACTAAAAGAGAAGCGTAATTTGTTGGTGTACCGTCCATACGGACGGGCCAAGCTTGGTGCGACTACGCAGGTCAATGCGCCAGGTATGCTCGAGCTCACGAAGTATTATATCAAGCACGCACTCCCGACCTGGACGACGCCACAGATGGTGGCGGACTGGGCCACGGAGAGAGGGTTCTTGCGGGTGCAGGAGCCGACCAGAGCTGGGCCTAGAGCTTGATTATTCTATGCTGAGCCGCCTCAGGGTGTGGTGGCGACGAGTTTCTCATTTAAGAGTGGTGTGTTGGTGACCAAGGCTGTGAGACCTCAAGCACCAGCACGTCAGAAGCCGAAGGAGGGCCCAGCATCGACGACCAGGAGTGCGTGGGGTGCGGCCAAGCCGAGGGTCCAGAACATCGACGATGATGCTGGGGGCCAGGCAGCTTCGACGGCTCCGTCAACGGCACCAGCAGCAACTACGCCGACTGCTGGAGCACCAACGGTCACGCCGACCCAGGACGACGTCAAGACTGAGGCGAAAGAGGAGGCCAAGGTCGAATCAAAGTCAAAGATGCAGAGAGGTGAAGATGGTAAAGCTGTGGGCAAACATGTGACACCATATACTAAGTGGTTCAAAGTTGTTCGATGTGCAGGTGATGGTGATTGTTTTTATATCGCTGCAGGCCGCGGCCTGCATCATGTTTCCCCGAGTGGGCGGGTGCCGCCCATCAACGCCTTCGAGCCGAAGGGTCCGATCCAGGGCCACCTCCGCATGCTGGTGCAGAGAGCGGGCTTGAAGAAGGTGTACGGCACGACGAAGTTGCAGGCGGAGTACCATGGCACGACGGGGAACCCTGCGGGAGCCCTGGCGGTGAGGCTACTGGCGCATGAGGCGAAGACGGATATCTATATTTGGGCAAAAGATGCGAATGGCAAATGGATATGGTACGGACGAGAGCCGAAATCCAAGACGAAGAAGAAGGAGATCTGGTTGACCCTTGAGGACCAGCACTACCAGTGGCTGGAGCCTCGAGCGGACATCCAAGACCTGCCTGAGTACCAGAACGCGTTACGGCTGTGGCGTGATCAAGCTTTCCCGTATCCTCAGCATGGCTTGCAGGGCAGTGGTGAGGAGGATGGTGACGATGCTGATATGTTATCTCTCCTAGGTTTGCGCAGTACACCGACAGCACACTCAGGTGCCATTGCGAGTATCCTGGGCCTGGATGAGCGTGCGGACGAGATGCGTAGTTTCTTGGGTTGGGAGTCTGGTGGGGCTGAAGCCCTGGCGGAGGAGGCTGCAGGAGACGATGATGATGCATTCAAACAGTTTTGGTCTTGGCAAACTGGTGAATATTATAAGTGTGATAAGTGTGGTTGGACGCCTGACACGTCCGATAGAGTGATGATGGGTAAGCGCAAGTACAACTCCTTGCTCAGTGTGCAGGCGGACAGGCACTGGAGGAAGTGCCAGGGCAAGCCTGCGCCCAAGATCGGGAAGATCGTGCACTCGCATATCTCCCAGTTTCTCGCGAACTCTGCCAAGATTCGCGAGAACGTACGCCAGCGTGGGTTTGCCAAGCATCTGTTGTGGAAGGCAAAGCTACCTATCAGTATTCAAGAGGCTGTGTGTGAGTATGATCCTCGTACGGTGTTGACGATCCCAAACTCCACGAAGAACTACACAGCCTACAAGTGCACGCGGTGTGGCATCCAGAGGGCGCTGGGACAGGCGCCTTGGAATATATGCAGTGGGAGACATAATGAAGTTACGCGGAAGCAGTTCTTGACAAGTACGGTCGGAGTATCACGTATGCGGCATTACTTTGAGGAGGAGCAGAAGCGCATCCAGAAGAAGAAGGCCAACTTCGGACCCGACAAGCGTGAGAAGAGGAAGAAGTACTGGGCCGAGTACTCCAAGAGGCCCGAGCACAAAGAGAGGAAGCGGATCCAGAACCAGAAGCTGGACAAGAGGAGGTTGAGGAGTGGCCCCGAGCGCGAGCGCTACCTGATCCAGAAGCGCAAGCGCGGGAAGGAGGCCTGGAAGAAGAAGGTTGCTGCGCGGACGACGTCGGCCTCGGCGTCAGCGTCTGCGTCGAGACCATCATGCTGAGGGTGCCCCGACCCCCGCGACCCGCTCCGCGGGGGTGGGGAGGCACCGGCAGTGAGCGGCCAGATGCGCTTGGCCACGATCAACGTCACAGCTCTGAACGCCGCCAGGTTGGAGGAGCTGCTCGCGCACGACGACCTGAAGGAGGTGGACTTCTTGGCTTTGCAGGAGGTGCGCCTACATACGGAGAAACCACGGTGGGCGTCAGCCACGGCTCAGAGACTGGGTTGGAGGTGTGCTGTCAGTGTGCCGCCTGGGAAGAATGCGAAGTCAGTTACTATGCAAGGGGGGACCGCTTTGTTTTGGCGGCCCCGCGTTGGTGGAGTTAAAGTTTTCCGATCTGAGAGTCGCAGGTACATGGGCGTACGTGGAGCTTTTGGTACGATTGTATCTGCATATGGACCCGCGTCGGTCCCAAGTACTGAATGGATGGATGAAGTTTTTGATTGGACTAAAAGTTATTGCTGCAGGAAAGCCCTGGATTATCCTTGGGGATTTAAATTGGAGGCAGTCTTATCAGCAGCGTGTACCAATCCATGCGACCGTATGCCAGATGACAGCACCGACAACGTTGGTCTTGTGCAAGGTATCCCGTACCATGGCCTGGTGTTGTGTACGACATCCTGGAGTGTGATGGCGGGACCTACGACGAGATTGAAGCGGACATCGATTTTCGAGCTGGATCAGAATACACTGGTCTTACCTCAGGATGCTGAAGTATTGCGGGCAGACGTGGACCAGACCTTACCTATGTTGGGGAGGACGCACACGATGACGCAAAAATGGACACGCTGGCATGCACGGGCCAACCGTGTGATGGAGCTGGGGGTCGAGTCGGGCATACTCATACGTAGTGGGAGCGCCGAGAGACCCAAAGGATCGATTCCAGAAGAAAGGCCTGTTGCATCGACGCCGAAGCGCAGGCCGAACGAGCCCATCATCTTGTCTAGGCTGAAGAGATTGGGCCGAAGCATATCTGAGCAGTTGAGGAGGAGCCCACCGAGCGTGAAGTTGGATGGCCACCAGCTCGACGTGTTCATTGAGTTTTGTCTGCGGCATGTTATTGACAATGGATGTGCTGGTCTACCGAGCCTGGGCCGTGCACATGATCGAGTATATGATGCGATTGCTAAGATGGAGCGCCGCCTGAGGGCGGAGGACAGTTCATCATGGAAGCAGATTTTTGCCAAAGAAGTTATTGACCCTGAATGGTGGAGAGCAGCGAGTTCGGTCATGCATGACCCGACGGAGTGCCCTGCCTTCACAGCTGATGACATGTCCGAGGAGTGGCGCAAGATCTGGCGCCCCGAGGGATTCAATGGCGAGGCATGTTCGATATCGTGGGTGGAGCATGCTCGGCGGATGCGTCGCCCCCTCCCTCGGAGCAAGGCCCAGGCGGGCTGGAGTCCGAGTTGGGAGCAGTTCCTGCGAGCCATCGCTCGCGGGAAAGGAAGCGCTGGCTATGACGGCTGGACAGCACGAGAGTTGAAGATGATGGCCGTGACGTTCGAGTTCCTAGTGCAGGATTTGTACGATCTCTGGCTTGACACGACGAAGTTCCTCGGCGCCAATGGCATGTTCAAGACTGTCCCCGTGGAGGAGAGGTCCGAGGATGTGGTGAACTTGCAGAAGCTACTTTTCTCTTGGAGAGTTGTGGGTATCCCAAAGAAGTGTGGAGCATCCCGACCGATCGGGGTGGCGAGTGTATTGTTGAGAAGTTGGTTGACAGCATGTGAAGAAGCTTTCCCATCCCCGCAGGCAGCCCAGTATGCCTGCAAGACGGAGTCATCAGTATGTCAAGCTGTGTGTAGTTGGCTGAAGGCGTGCATCACCGCTCAGGCGGGCATGGAGCGTGACCTCAGCAAGTGCTACGACCAGGTTCCCCACGAAGTGGGGATTGCGTCGCTCCATGCTGCTGATGTGCCATCGGACCTGGTGGCGGTATCTTTTGCTGCGTGGACGGGGCCGAGAAGATGCCAGGTGGCCGGTGCTCTTGCCAAGGAAGAGGTGTGGCCATCCCGAGGATTGGCGCAGGGCGACTCCTGCGTGCCCAAGGTGCTCTGCTCCGTCTTGGCCACGTGGGAGGTCGAGGGCGAGCAGTTCTTGTTCATGGACGATCGCTCGTTGGTCTGTGAGTCGGACCAGCAGTTACGCAACGACATCGACACGACCGATCGTTTCGACCTCGAGACGGGGGCCGTGGAAAACAAGGGTAAGCGTCAAGAATGGCATCGTGGTGAGTTTCGCCGTATCGAGCATATTGGAGTCGAAGCGGTGCCAGATGATCCCACGGCCCCCGTCACCCCAGCGGGAGGCTGGAGGAAAGTGTATGCAGCTATCGCCGCCTTGCGACAGCTCCCTGGAAGTTCCAGGACTCGACTACGTGCTGCAGGTTCATATGTTGTGCCGAGATGGCTATGGTGCTGTCCTGTGTTCACGCTACCACCTGCAGATGTAGCGGCGAAGCTTATGAGTTCAGTACTACGTACGAGATGCCTGTGGTGGTGTCGAGGCCGCTTTTGGGCCCTGCATATTCAGTACCACCCAGTCTTTTCAAATGTCTTGACGGCGGCCCGTCGTCTTACAGAGTGGGAGATTGACTTCAACCCCTGGGTCGAGCACAACTTGCAGAATTTCTTCGAGGCTGTGGGCTTGGACTACGTGCAGTACGACACCGAGAGGGGGGTTAGATTTCAGATGTTGGAGGATGAGGATGATCCAAGAGTGAAGCGTATCTTCCAGAACCGTCGTGGGTTTTGGACTTCTGAAGGAGAGCGATCATTTCATGTTCTACGTGCTGTATGTCGGCTGAAGGCTTTGACCAAAGCAACGGCGGCACGACGAGACTACCCTGGTATGGAGGATGTTGATGTGGAGGCCCTTTCGGGCAAAGCTTTGAAGAAGTTTCGTGATGCACTCGCCCCGAGTGAGTGGCAAAAGGTGATGATATACATGTGTGGAGCGGCCAGCTCCCACACGCGCGGAGGAAATCATGATTTCACGTGTGACCCGTACTGTCCGTGCTGTGGTGAGGCTTTCTGGCCATCTGTTCGTCACTGTGTGACGGAGTGTGCCGCCTTCGCGGATTTCAGAGAGCAGCTGTCTGAGTTCTACAGTGTGCCCGTGAGCTGGTGGACCTCGCAACCGAGAGTCACGTCGAGCTCTGGGTGGATTACATACGGTGCACATCGTGTGGCAGAACGCAGGTCAGAGTTGATGGTGATGCAAGTCCGAATGGGAATGTACTATGTGGCGACTGCCAAAGGAATGCGACGACCTGACAGACCGTATGCGAGGGGCCGACTCTTACCGTGAGATATCATTCTTGCTAAAGAGTTGTGCTAGGAATGAAAATGTCGAACTGATCTTGATCAGATCTTGATATTATGTATGCTGGGATTGTTTTGCTGTGCTTGAATTTCCACATCCTGATCTTTGCGATATACTGATGTCTTGGGAAGTTGCAGTTACGATTATCTTGGCAATTCGATGTATATCCAGGTTCAAACCTACGATCGGTTGTTCCTGAAGTACACAAAACCCCGTAAGGAGGATCAAGCCCCATGTGGGAGCTGTTGCGCCGGAGGGGGCCTCGGACTATAGGCAGGATTGAGCGGGAGTAAGCCGGATCAAACGGGACCAAGCCGGCTTAGGCCTGACTTCGGACCAGGGCAAGATCAGAATTTGACCTCCCAGGAGCTGCATCCGAAGAGGTGTGTGTGTGTGATGGTTTTTGCAGCCTCGAGGCTGCGGGAGCCGCGGCCCGACGCCGCGAGGGTGCGTGCACGAGGCGTCCTCGCCTGATTCCTCTCCCCCGGTGTTCGGGAGCGGCCAAGAGGGGGGTGTCCAAGAGGGGGGGTGCGAATCATGACCGGCGGCATGTGCGCGGCCCAGCGGGGGGGCGGCCAGGGACGTAATGAAATAAGAAGAGGACCCATGAAGTCTGGGGAGATATCATGGCCCCCGCCATGATATCCCCCCCCCCCCCTAGTCATCACCCCCCTCTTTTCCGCCCCCGAGGTGTGTGCGGCGACCGGACTTCAAATGCCGGTTCTGGGAGCAGCAGCACGGCCCGTTCGCTTCCCCCCCGAGAAGAAGGACAAACGCCAGAAACATAAACTCCTGGCGCTCCTCGCGGACTTCCTGGATCTGCGCTGGACCCCCCCTCCCTGGCGCGCGGAGCGCGCAAAGGGGCGGCGCCGAAGGCGCCGCCAGGGGGGCCCAGCGCAGGTCCAAGAAATCCGCGCGGAGCGCCAAAAGTTTATGCTTCTGGCATTTTGTCTTCTTCGACTCTTACCCCCACCTCGCCTGACCTTCCAAGAGGGCTAAAAAACAGCACGCGACTTAAAAACCTATACCAAGGCTCTTCTACGTCTTGGTTTTAGGCTGTGTCGCCCAGTGTTTTTTAGGTTTGTAGGCCTCCAGTGCTGAAAAATAGCTCTCTGGAAGGTCAGGGTCCTCCACCTCCGCCCGCGCCTGCGCCTGGCCACCCTGGCCGGCGGCCAGCGGCCGGAAGGAGCGCTGCGGCGGCCCATGCCCACGCCGCTCGGCGGAGTCCCTGGAAGGCGTCGGCGAGGAGCGCGACACCGCGGCACGGAGGTGGGCCACACTGGACCCAGCAGAAGACTGTGCCTGTCGGCGGCCTCCCGGGGTGAGGCATATGCGCAATCCCGGAGGCCTCCCAGCTGGGGTCGTGGTAGACGAGGTCGGAGGATCGCGCCTCATCGTCGATGCATGACCGATGCAAGTAGGCGATGCATCGTCGACGTTTGCGATGCATCGGCGCCGTCGGCGCGGAGATCATCGGGAACCAGATCGAAGCGCATCGCCAATGTCATCGGCGATGCATCGGCGATGCGGCGCCATCCTCCGACAACATCTACTCGGACCTCATCTGGGAGGCCTAGACCTGCAGCGCGAGACCTTCGAGTCGCCAGGGGCCGGGGACGCGGGCGCAAAATCCACAGAGGGCGGCCGCACACCACCACCATCCCTGGACGGGGGCCCCTCCTCCGCCACAGCACGGTGCGCCACGAGACACTCCTGGTAGGAAAGCCAGAATTGGAGGCCCGGGACTTCGCATCAACACCAACACCGTGGAAGTGTCTCCACGGGGGGGAGGTGATCTTTGGATCTTGGTGCTGGTGGGAAGTTCCCGCCCACCTGAGACGCCCGAAGATGACCACCAGCAATGAACTCGGAATCACCTTCCCTCGGCGAGGCCTCCCGCCGATGTTGGTGCTGGTGCCAGCCCCTGAGGCCTCCGGCAAAGAGGATGCATCCCAGCGCCCAGTGCAGCCCCGACCAGGGATGGTGGCGGCACAGCTGCCGCTTCCGGGCAGAAGGCGGCATGCGCGGAGGCACGGGTTCAAAGGCCACCTGCTGCCACGCAACCGTGCCGCGTGCCACGCAGCCGGCCGGGAGCCCCCGCCACGTGAGCGACGGCTGGCCATCGCTCGGACGTCCATTCCCTGTGTTTTTCGATTTCGTGCGTGGTTTTTTCGCCAAGTGATCAAGGATGCTCCTCGATGGTCCTCGCCGGAGGAAAATGCACACGTCGGAGCGATGCTAAGATGGACAGGCAGAACGACGACGACGCTGACAGGCCCACGCCGCGGACTGCGCTGGCGGCCAACGCGGCACACCGCTCTGAGGAGAGGGCGCTCCCGCGCGCATGCGGGCAGTCTGCGCATGTGTGCGTCTGTGTGTGCGTGTGTGCACGAGTGTGTGTGCGTGTGTGTGTGTGCGTGTGTGCGCGTGTGTGCGCGTGTGTGCGCGCGCGTGTGTGCGTGTGTGCGTGTGTGTGTGTAAGTGTAAGTAAGTAAGTGTGTGTGTGTGTGCGCGAGTGCGTGCGCGTGTGTGCGCGTGTGTGCGCGTGTGTGTGTGTGCGTGTGTGTGTGTGTGTGTGTGTGTGTGTGTGCGCGTGTGTCTGCGTGTGTGTGCGTGTGTGCGTGCGTGTGTGCGTGTGTGCGTGTGTGTGTGTGCGTGTGCGCGTGTGCGTGTGCGTGTGTGTGTGTGTGCGCGTGTGCGCGTGCGTGCGTGCGTGCGTGCGTGC
>CAUYUJ010010779.1:1230029-1262529 GCA_963575745.1 Prorocentrum cordatum
GGCGTGGGCGTGGGTGTGGGTGTGGGTGTGGGTGTGGGTGTGGGTGTGGGTGTGGGTGTGGGTGTGGGTGTGGGTGTGGGTGTGGGTGTGGGTGTGTGCGCGTGCGTGCGTGCGTGCGTGCGTGCCGACGGCCCCTCCTCCCACGCCGCTCGCGGGCCCGCCTCGGGCCCGCGTGCCTGCCGGGCGCGCGCGCCTCGGCCCGCGCGGACCCCCCCCCCGCCCTGCCCAACGGCACCGACCTCTCCCGGGCGGCCGTCGGCACTCTCCGGCGGGCGCCCCGCGGCCTCCGCCCGCCTCCTGCGCGGGAGCTGCACGGCCGCGGCTGGCAAAGAGGAAGGGGCCCTGTGGGACACACGAGTAAAAATACGCACAAATACCAGAATGCCCCCAGATTTTCTCGTATTGTCTGGGTGTGTGTGTCTTCCCCCCCCCACTTCCCATAGGTTCGCATCTGTTCGTGGGAATCGACGGTTCATTGTGTCGGTGTGTTCTTTCCCCTCCTGAAAAGAGGCCCGTGATCGCACTTCGGTATGCCCCTCCCTGCAAGGCCAACGAGCGCACACCGCTGGTAGAATCCCCGCTCCCCCCCCGCTCGCCTTCCGCCGTCCTCTGCCGATCCTCCCCCCTGCTCTAGGGAAGGGGGGGGACCCAAAGGTGCCGCTGCCGCTGCTCCCCGGGCCTCTCCCAGGGTGCGCTCTGACTAAAACTTCGAGGGCCCGCCACGAGGCCCAGGCAGGGGGGACACCGTAGCGGTATGGGTACCCGTTCGGCGGGGCCCAAACCTCCCTCCAATAAACCTCCCCTGAATGAAAACGACCTGGGACCGAAACCCACGGACCTGGACCCGCAACAATGACGGCCGCGACGCCCGCTCGCGCACCGAAAACGGCCCATTCCTTAATCGACGTGTCAGGGTAGGAGGTCTATCCACCCTCGATCCTTGGCGCAGGGGGCCACATGCGAACCCTACCCCTACCCCCCACGATTTCTGAGGGGGAGGGTGGGGTTCATTCCGCTCGGGAGCTCCCGAACGAGGTTAACCCCACCCTCCCCCTCAGAAATCGTGGGGGGTAGGGATAGGGTTCGCGTGTGGCCCCCTAACATCTCTTCGCGTCCTGGGCGACGGCGACGGCGACAGGCGACGGCGACGACGACGACCTCGACGTCTGGCGGGGGCTCTCTGCACGGCCGCGGGCCCCCTGGCGGGGCGCGCGCGAGGACGCCACGAGGGGGGCGGCCTCCTAGGAGGGGCGAGCGGCTGCTTCGAAGGCGGGGGGGCCTCCCTGGGCTTCTGGGCCTGGAGGAGGAGGAGGAGGTATCTGGGAGGCGGCTGGGCTTGGAGGAGGAGGAGGAGGAAGAGGAGGAAAAGGAGGAGGAGGAGGAGGAGGAGAAGGAGGAGGGCGAGAGGAGGGGGTGGAGGAGGGGGTGGAAGAGGGCGGAGGAGGAGGAGGAGGAGGGTGGAGGAGGAGGAGTGTGGAGAAGGAGGGTGGAGTATAGGACGAGGACAGGAGGAGGAGGAGGAGGAGGAGGAGGAGGAGGAGGAGGAGGATGGGTAGGAGGAGAAGGAGGAGCGCTTCCGAGAGGCACCCCTGCCTGCTGGGCAGCCCGCCAAGGCTTCTCAGAGGGCCTCCCCTCTCGCGCCGCCCCCGTGCGCGCGCCGCCGAGCTTAATTTCCAGCACGGCATGCCTCGGTAGATGCCTCCCAGATGGGTTCCGAGGAGAGTCGGAGCTAAGCCAGAAGAACATCCCTCAAAAACATGAGACCCTCCGTGGGCCAGAACAAACACACACACACACACATACACACAAAACAGAACCAGCACTGAGGATGCGATGGGCATCCAACAAGCAGGAACAACACTAGGTAGGGTGCCCTCCCCGAACCGACCTCGATCTTATACCTCGGTCCGACCGTAGATGGTGTCGCAGGATCGCGCCGCATTGCCAATGCATGTCCGATGCATCGGCAATGAGTCGGCAACGTCAGCTCGGCGCCATCGGCAACGCATCGGCGTCAGCGAAAACAAAAAACGGGCTCCATACCGAACCGCATCGCCGGTGCACCAGAGATGTGGCGCGATCCTCTGACACCATCTACCGGGTGTTGCTAGACGTGCCCCTGGACCAAGGTGCCGCCAAAACATTTCAAGGAGGCCCCCCTGCCTCCGGAGCACCCCTCACAATGCCCAAAGGGCCCAAAGGACTTCAAAGCTGAGCGAACAACTGTGGGCACCTTGGGCCGGGGGCACCTTTAACGGCGATGTCTTTGATTTCCCCCAATAGCGAGAAACTAAGTACTGGTTCCGCGGGTTTATTGACTGATTGGGGCCAAATTGCGATTGGGTAAGTAAAAATTCCCAAGCGGCTGCCACCGCTGATGATCCGGGGGCGTGGAGGGTTCCTGATGGTGATGATGATGATGATGATGATGATGATGCTGCTGCTGATGCTGATACTGATGATGATCATGATGATGGTGATGATGATGATGCTGACGTTGATGTTGGTGTTGAGTTGATGGTGATGACGATGATGCCGCTGCTGCTGGTGATAATGTTGATGGTGATGATGATTAGGAGGAGGAGGAGGAGGAGGAGGAGAAGGAGGATGGTAAGGACGAAATGGGGAGGGACGAGCTTAACTTCCAGCCAAGAGCTTAGCGGGGGGGCAGCATCGAGGACCTCCTGCGGTTCACAACTCCCGAATCTGCTCTGACCCCGTCTGGAAGGCTGAGATTTGGAGAGGTCATGCACTGCACAGGGCGCCGCAACAGATCGGTGCTCGCTGCCGCACGGCCTCCGGCCACAGCGGGAAACACTGGCCCCCTGATCGGGGTGCCCGCTCGGACTATCGCGCTCCCGGCTTCGGAACGCCTCCGCGGCAGTGCCCGGCCTTCCCGCCTCGCCGATGCTGCGATGCGGGAACTGATCCATATCCGCCCCCTGGGGAAGCGTTGTCCTGAGGCCCCAAGCAGAGGAGCAGAAACAGAAACCACCCTCACAACACGCAGCCCGACCCAAGAGCGAAGCCGTTTAGTGCACGCACCCAAGGAGGAGAACCGAACGGGACAAGGCAGCAGAGTAGTAAACGCCCAGGGTCCTTCAGTAAACGCTAATTCTACGGGATCGGGGTGTTTTTTTCCGCCTACTAGGGGACGGTGGATACGGACATACGTGGGCCCTGTGGGAACCGAATCCCACCCGCCCTCTGGTCATGAGTGGTTTCGCGAACTTGCTCTTCCAACTTACCCAAGGGCGGGTGACAGCGAGCGACACGGCTTGCGGCTTGGGGTAGCTTGATCAATGTTCTCTTTCGAAATACACACAACCCACCATCCTTGCCAAATAAATTTGACGGTGGGACTGCCTGGATACTTATGATAATCGTTTCAGCTTGCCTGGAGATGTCCTCCTTCTCCTCTTGCCTGCTCATCTTGCCTCCTCCTCCTCCTGCTCCTCCTCTGTCTGCTTCCTTTCCTTCTCCTCCTCCTCCTCCTCCTCCTGTCGCCTCCTGTCTACTCCTTGGGCTTTCCTCCTCCTGGGGTCGCCTGGGGCATAATGGGACACCCTTGAGCTTCCTGGGGCCTCCCGGAGCCTTCTGGGGCTTCCCGAGGCACTCCTCTTCCTCCTCCTGCTTCCTCCCTATCCTCCTCATCGTTCTGACTTCTCCTTGGGCTGCTTCCTCCTCCTTCTCCTCCTCCTTTTTCACCACATCCTCCTCCTCATCCTCATCATCATCCTTCACCTCCTCCTCCTCCTCCTCCTCCTCCTCGTCATCCTCCTCCTCCTGCCCCTTCCTGCCTCTCACGGGGCCTCCTGGGGCCTGAGCTTGCCTCCTTGGGCCTCCTGAAGCCTCCAGGAGGCTCCTGGGGCATCCTGGGGCCTCCTGGAGCCTTCTAGCACCTCCTGGAACCTTCTCGGGCCTCTATCTCCATCTCCTGCCGCATCGTCCTCCTGCTCCGCCTACTCTAGTTCGAGACGAAACTTCCTCTCGAGACTTCATCCAGATTCATGCCTCAGGAGCCCCGCAGTGACGACCACTACAAGTTTTGGATCACCTGCTCGGATTAGCAACATGATCTGGCCGCACCATAATGAGGGCACCCGCTCCAGGCATCCTTGCAAACTACGCAGAGGGGAAGCTCCTGCTCGAAACTTCCTCCATACTCATTGCTCAGGAGCTCTACAATGTTTTGAATGGCCCGCTCGGACCAGTAACATGATCTGGCGGCCCATAGGGAATAGCCCCTCCTCGAGACTTTCCCACAGTTCACTCACAGACGAAGCTCCGCCCGAGACGTCCTCCAGCTTGATGCCCCAGGAGCCCAGAATTGACAACAACAGATTTTGGATGACCCGATATGATGACTGACATGATTATGATCGTGACCAGCGACCACCATGGGTTGATGATAGTGATGCGAATGTTGGTGTGCTTGTGATGGCGAGTGTGGACGAGGGAGAGATCGGTTAAGGCGAGAGGTGCGTGAGAGTTTTGTCCTGCGCGGGTTGTCCAGAGAAAAATAAAAGCCAACTTCGGATGTGTGGGAAAACCAGCCGACCCTTCGGCGTGTGTGAGACGCTGTCGTAGTCTTCATCGTCGCCGTCGCCGCCAGTCCGAAAGAAATTGAGGATCGAACCAAAAATAGAAAGGTCGTAATCAAGTCGCTTCCCTTCCCTTTTTCCCTTCCCTGACCAGGAGGGATGGGGGGAGTCCTGGGGAGAGTCCTTCGGCGGCGACGAGAAGGGCGAATAGCCCAGGAGCGGGCATTACACGCATTCGCCCGGGAACCTTGTCGAAGACATGAATCATCGGCGCCCCTGAATACATGTATTGCTCTCCCCTGGACTATTCGCCCCTGTCTTGAGCAAAGACCGACCGTGCAAACATTCCTTCCGTCCTACCGCGAAATGTCTTAGAACCCACAAATGTTCTAAGAACGAAGAAGATGCTCTTACAACATGAGGCCCGTGTGGTACAACAGCACAGTCCCAGCCAAACCTGCTCTGAGAACATTTCGTGGAACCGCAGGAGATTCTTAGAACACTGTTCGGCAGGACCATGGGCGAGCCGGGACGCTTCGCCACTGCTTGACTGTCGTCGCCTCTGAGTCCTGGTGAGGACTGCTAGTCGAAAACGTGCTGGTAAGCTTAGGTATGTGTTACGCTTCAAGCGCTGCCATATCCCAGGCTTTGGCTCATATCGCATGAGCAAGAGAGCGAGACGAAGCATGGGATCTGGAGTAAAGGATAGAAGGGGCATCTTCAATGGAAAAGGTATTTTCCGATCTCAGATACAAGTCGTGCGCCTCGGTGAGGCACAGTCATATATTAGGCCGGGCCCGGCTTGAGCCAGGCACGGCAGCGGTGCATGCTCGATATACACCTCGCCTTTAACCTTCTCCGTTTAAAGTCGGAGGGGGAGGAGACGAGCAGGCACCGCACTTCTACATTACGCGGAAAAAACAGTGCTAGGCAACAGCGGCTGCCTACAAGGCAAGGGCGCGCGAGTAGCCTCGCTACCGGCGAGTTTCCTCGCTACTCGAGCGCACCTGCATGCGGGTTTCCCCGCTAGCTCGGGAGGCAGGGCCGTCCTGAGACGACCTGCCCGCCCTATACGGAGTATGTTTCTTCAGCTCGTGCTTGAAGGATTGCTGGCCGGCCATTACTTGTAGGAGCAACGCGCGGTCAATACTACCTTTGGTATGACCATCGGCAGTCATATCCCGCGTGTCACACCATTGAACGCTTTCAACGATTCCGCGCTCCATCATCTGGCGGATCCAGCTAATGTGCCCAAGCAGAGTACATTCTGTGGGCTTCTTCAGATCTTTGCTAGACAAAGACTTGAAGACAGACTCGGCATCAATAGTCAGAGTGACTTTGATACATAGACCACCCATTTCCAATATGTTCTTTAACTGTGTGGGGGTCAATGGTCCCGAGTGTAGCTCGTGGAGCGTTACAATGGTCGGGTAGCAGTCTTCCAAGTTGTGGGCTGCTGCCAGTGTTTCCGCAGAGTAGCTCGAACGCACCTGCAGTCGATGAGACTTGCAGTATGCGTCCACCAGGTGCACGACGGGTTTCCCCGCTTGCGTGTGGCCACGCCTCAGCAGGTTAGCCCCGCGGATACCATAGCCTTTGACTTCGTCGTCTTCATCTCCGTTGAGACGACGATAGCCAGAATCGCTATGCAGGTCGACTTCTCCTGTTGGAGTCATAGCTTGATACACGATCTTCTTCGGACCTGCCTGTAGTTTCCTGGTAACCGCGTTTAGTCGTCGTACCTGGATGTTTGTCGGTTCCTGGATACGTTGTAGTGAGACAACATAGACCATCAGCCATACCTGCGTGATCAACGCATAGGCTAGAGCGCCACGAAGACTGACGAACATATCAGAAATCGTCTTTGTCGCTTTGCTCTCAGGATCAGCTCCTGTGAGTTCTGGATGTGTGATAGGACGAAGCTGTTTGATGTATTCGTCCTGATCAAGAGTGACGCTCCCATCATCGGTCTTGTTGTACCGAACGGCACAGTTTGTGTATGTGTGCTTGTTCAGTTTGCACTTTCCAAACGTATCTTCAACACACTTGACATACTTGTCAATAGCATCTTCCTTCCCAGTCATATTGATGTCATCAACGTGTTTGGCTGTCAAGAGGTTTGGGCTCATCTCGAACTCTTCGTCGTAAGAAGTAGGCTGTAGCCCAAAGCTCCTAGTGATGGACCTGAGCTTCAACGAGAATGCCCTGGGAGCATCCTTCGTGCCCGTCCCCGGCTTCAGACACCGAAGACAATGCTTTGATTCGTCATATGACTCAAAGCCTGGCAGTGTGCGAAGGACAGCTGCTGACCCAGGAGGTAGTGTGAAGCACACCACACGCTCTTTCTCGCCCGTTGCCGCGGCGAGCTCGCTATAGGTCAGTCCCTTCAAGAAAGCCATGTTGATGTCCAGGGAAGCGATGATCCAAGCTTTGTTGCATGCAGCAGAACTTGCGAGCAGTCTCTGGCTTGACCTCCTTGCCGCGCCAGAGAAGGTTTCGACATCAAAGGCTTCAAGGCCCATGAAGCCACGGAGTGCCAAGCGTAACCTGATCGTCCTTTCCATTTCGCCCTTTTCGTTCTTAACAAACTTCCATTTGTATACGTAGCGTGAAGTCATGATGTTAGACGCTTTGCTCAAGTCAGTCATCTGGAAGCATTTGTTGTCAAGCCAAGTCTTCAATTCTGTGTATAGGGCTTTGGAAACTTTGACCGGGTTCGCTTGAATGTCGGCCTTCGTGAGTAGATCGTCTTCCTTGACGACCACGGCACGTTTGGAGGCAGCACTAACGTATACTCGCATAGTTGTGACGCTGCTGTCATCCAACAATCGGTGTTGCTGCTCGGACAGGACGACTTTGGACATGTCTGCTGTGAAGCAGAGCTCGATGTACTTCCCGTGCTCATCGGAATCCAGATCATATTTGCTGTCCGGATCCGTGGAGCACAAAGGAACGTAGTAAGCAGTGTCCATGTCGTATCCTGGCGGGTGACCCCGCTCCGGCAAGTGGCCTTGCACATCTTCACAGGTCGTAGAGACTAACACACACTGTGTGTCTGTCATGTATGTCGGAACTGTATGCATGACTTCTTCTGTGTCAGCTTCAAGGAGTGTTCTGTCATCCATCAGTTCAGCATACCACGACTTTAAGACAAAGGCATCCAGATCTTCTTCTGTTTCCTCTATGATGGTCGGGAGCCGACCATCGTTCTCCGCAGGAGGCTGCTCAGGAGCAGCTGCTGGAGGTGACTCGCTTGGTGGTGGACCATCAGCGAGTTCCTCAAACTTAGTGAGGTCTCGGTCAAATCCAGCAGGCGGCTTCTTGGATTTAAGACACTGGATGATGCGTGAGTGTGTAGATCCTGTGATGTCGTAGATGTTCAAGGCAGTGCCATCAGCTTCATAATAATGAAAGCCAGGGGTCACATCATTATCATAGTGCACTAGTGTACAGCTGTCTGCATAGGGTGCAGCAGGCAACTTCGTCAGGCTCTTGGCAAGTCGTACAGCAACAACGTTTTCAATACGAAAATAGTTGCGTATGAGGTACTGAAGAGCCAAGTGCACCTTAGGCGAAAGCCGGCTCGCAGCAGTCATCTGCAGCCGGCCCTGTTTCGCTGGTAGATATCCGAAAGTCATGGCGGGTTTCCCCGCTGGCAGACCGGCAATAAAGGCCAATACTGTCCGAAGGGCCGTATTGTCCGATCCTATCTCGCGGACCATAAGTGCTTCGATGTACAGCGTGTGTCGTGTGTCAGGATACTGTACTCGCACTTCGCGACTACCGACCTTCACGATGACCTGGCCTCGGTCAGGTTCGTTGCGGATGACCGGGTATGGACCACTCCATCCACCCCAGTCGTCTTTCGTGGTGGTCGGGCGATGATAGTCCACGAGATCTCCCTCTTTGTAGTGAAATTCACCCGTAGCAGTAGTCTTCGTACGGAGAGCCCTGTTCGTCTTGGCAACCGCAGTGGCCTGCGTGATTGCCTCCAGACTAACCCTCCTGATTGTTTCCTCCCTTGAGTGATCTGATGATTCAGCGGACTGATCATGATCCAAGACAGGGAAATCGGGAAGCATAGCTGGTTGTCTGCCATACAGCGCATTATACGGAGAAACTTCATTGTAGAAGGTAAATGCGTTGCTGGCAAATAAGGCTTCATGTAAAAGACGAGTGAAATCCAGAGGAATATTTAATCTATTCAATTCTTCTCCCATCACGTGTATGAGGTGTCGCAAGATGCCGTTCCTAGCTTCGATAGTCGTGGCGCGTTGGCCACGCGCTCGGATGCGAAGCTCTGTTCCCTTAGCCTTAAGGATGGCCTTTGCTGTATCGTTATTCAGTGCTCCTTCCCCATCGGAGTATAAGATTTTAGCAGGGCCATGTTGCATCCAAGTTGTGTGATAGGCATCGAGAACAGTATGCATGGTCTTATCAGGAATCTCTGTGCCAGCTGCCCAGCGAATACAACGGTCGATGATGTGAAAAACAATATGTTCCTGTTTGTAAAAGAAAAGATCACATTCGACTTCCTCGTTGAAACGTCCTGGCAGTGACACAGAAGGCATCACCGTGTTGCCTGGTTTGTCCCAGGCTCGACATTCTCTACACGAGTCGCAAATGCCTTTGATCAGACTCAAACGGGTTTCACCCAGACCAACCTTAGTTAGAATCATCCGCATTTTTGGCTCCTTGGCATGAAACCATCTCAAGTGGAGTTTGCGGAGTTCTCGCTGCACTACAGCTGGGTCAAAGCTGCGCAGGTTTTGAAGGCTGAGCTGAACGTCGAAGCGAGTCCAATCAGGGAGCCTTGGCCTTGGCCTCGGCTCTGCTTGAGGCTGCGGCGGTGGTGGAGGATCTCCTCCCTCCATGCGTCCGCGCCTTGCTGCAACTTGTGGCAGTCTGCGGTGATCGTCAGAGCTACCAGCGCCAGAGGTGTTACCATGAGCCCCCT
This sequence comes from Prorocentrum cordatum, assembly GCA_963575745.1. Taxonomy (NCBI): domain Eukaryota; class Dinophyceae; order Prorocentrales; family Prorocentraceae; genus Prorocentrum; species Prorocentrum cordatum. The sequence continues at coordinate 1,239,531 of CAUYUJ010010779.1, forward strand.
CGGCCCTGGTGATGTCATGGCTGCTGGCGCCTGCGGTTGGATCGCCCTCACCGGGCCGTGGCGGCCTAGGCGCGCGTATGCGCGCTTTCGCGGCCGGCGCCGCTTTTGCGGCTGGCGCCGCTTCTGCGGCTGGAGCCGCTTCCGCGGCTGGCGCCGCAGGAGCGGCTTGCCCCGCTGGGCGCGGCTGACCAAAGTTATCTGGCAGTTTCCATTTTTCAGCGAATCTACATTGGCCAGATATCTTGGTATGGTGAGGATTGCTCTTCTGGTATTCCTTCTTACAGCTTGGACAGTCCCAATGGTATGGTTCAACATCATACCATCGGCACATCTTCGGATCCCTGCTGTGTCTTGGTGATTGTTTGTAATTGTTGTCTACACAGCCAGGACACCCAAGACCGCCAGGTGGCGGTCGCCAGATTTCTCCGTTTGGGTGTCTCCGGATTGTTGGGTCGTCCAAGTCGTAGCCAGCACTGTTTGTTACGAACGCATAACTGCGTTCGCGATTCGCGAATGGATCGCGACCGCAAGCAAACAGATCTTTGGCGATTTGCACCGCATCAGCGATCAATGACTGCATTCTGTAGGTATACTGTGCCGCCCTTGCTAGTTCTTTGTTGCAAGCATTGGCGTGCACATGATTACCTGGACAACGCTTGCCTCTGAAGGGTGCCAACAACTCTTCTTTGTTTGCCATCATCTGTGTTGGCTTGCGGATGTATTGTCCAAATGAATCTTTGAGACCAGTCGTGCACTGATCAATAATCGTTTGGCAAGTGACCTTGCGTTGTGCCAGTTCCTTCCATGGCTGGATCTCATCCACCCACGTGCCCATTGGTTGTTCCCTGAGAAAGAAACGTCTTAGGTCGTCTTGCAATAGAGCGACTGTTCCACAGAACGTGATATGGGGCAGGTCCTCTTTGTGGTGTTTAAGCCACGTGTCATGATTGACCTGTGCATTGAAGTATGAAGGAAGTCCAGTAGTTCTGCAGCTTGGCTGCAGAATCGTGATCTTGACAAAGCAAGTCTTGAGGTAGTGAAGGACTGCCCTTTGTACTTCCGCGCTTCCAAGGTCAACCATTGATATCTTATCTAGGTTCCCGCCCGACGAGAGTCTTCTCTTGAAGGCTAATATGGATATACCACCCTTGCCCCCACACAATTCTAGCATGTCCACTTGATTGTTTCTGCCGTAGCATAGTGACTGGACCATCGAGAAGACATCAGCATGTGAGTCAGCGGGTTGCCCCGCCGGTAACATCATGAAGATGTCCTCTGATTCGCTGTCCGAGTCCGAGTCGTCAAGAGGAACGTCGTTGAAATATGTGGAGCAGTCAAGCCCTTTGAGGTCCTCTCCACAGTCGTCGTTACCGTCTTCCACTTTCTTCGGGATTTTCTTCGGTTTGATGCCGGCCTCTTTGTCAGCTTTCTGCTTTTCTTTCTGTTTTATCCTGGCATCAGTGGGCAACGCAGTTTCCGCGGAGAGATCCGCTGCGGAGGAATCCGCTGTTAAGTCAGGAAATGGCGGAATTTCAGGAAAGTTGTTGGTGGGTCGCGTTTGGCAACGCTCAATCGAAGGGGGAGGAGATCGATCGTCATCGACGATCGTCACACGCTTTGGGCGTGGCCTTCGCGACTCACCGTCGCCGTGAAGAACTGGAGCCGGAGGCTCCCAGTATAACCGAGTACTGATGTTTGTAACCCCATCAGGTAATGGAGCTACATAATTGCACCCAGTTGGCTGATCCTGGATTCTGATATCTTGAACGATCTTATTCGTGTCCAGGTCGGTCGTGACTCTACGAACAACATGGTCCCATTGAGGGCCCTTTTGTGGACATTGGACGTAGTGTCTTACCTTTTTGTCAACGCGAGTACACACACTGAGGTGTACCGCACTCCGCTCATTCCTGATCATGTTGGCTTTATTGAGTTGATCAAGGAAGCGTGCAATAATGATAGCCAAAGTTTTATGCCGAAGCTCGGCACGTTGCTGATCTTGGCCATACCAATCCAAATCATGCTCTTTGTGTGAGCCACAAGTACATTTCCATAAGTTTATCGGTATATGAGGACAAGATGTAGCAACTTGTATATAAGAACCACTGGGATATTTACTGGATCGGTCAAACTTAATACCGAAATGACAGAGTCTCATTCGTATAATGCTTAGCTTCAAATCTTCGATAACATCTTTGATCGGACCCTGTTTCCAGAAATACCCGGGTGGCCCCAGGATAACAATCTGCATTCTCAGAGCACGCGCTTTGATCAGGAGATTTTGTATACGTTGATAATGTGGTCCCGCCCTCTTTCCTGGAGTACGAACGTACCAATCAGAGGGTGTGGCCACCCACAACATATTGTAGTCTCCTGCCAACAAATTTCCCAAATACTGTGTTCCAGTTGAAGTCATTACCTCATTATGGGTAATCCGGTCGCATATATATCCACGGGTTCGGAGTTCAGCGCAAGCTGTGCGAATATCTTCGATGACAAGACATTTTGAATGATATTTTTCCTCTCGGGCCTCAGCGCGGCCAACGTATGTAGCGAGGAGGCCGGTATTCGGCTTCTCTTCGCAAGCGAGCGCCGCCGGCGCGCCCGCCTGCCCCCGTCAGCGGCGGTCGTGTGACCACGTTGCCGTCTGACTCGGAGGCATGCTGTTAGCGGATGGCTCCGCAGGAGTCGCTGGTGTGGCTACGCTCACGATCTCCACGCGGGTTGGCCCCGCAGAGTCCGACGAACCTCCGCCCGTGTAGCTTAGTGGTGGTGGCGGTGACGCGGGTGGCCCCGCTTGGTCCTCAGGTGTCCATTGATTCACCGCCTCCTGGACTGCCCAGAATATCTTAGACTTCAGAGCATCCTTCATATGTGGCCAGGTCCCTTCGGGACACTGTTGGCCCTCCCACCAGCTGTTCAGCGTCCTGTCCACGATCAAACGGGTCGTGTCTTCCAGGAGCTGCTTGTCGATGTACGGCTCGACAATGTACGTATCGGTCGTGACGGTCATGGCCTGTCCCGTCGCGGGTGACCCCGCTGTTGCTTCGGCGGGTGGCCCCGCACTGACGGGGTCCTCTTCGTTTTCCGTCTCGGTATAACCATCTCGACTGCTGCGGATTGTGAAGGTGTTCGTGACCGTCTGGCTTTTAGCCCCGTCATACAAACCGCAGGGAATCGCGAGATGCCCCGAGGGAGTTTTCTTCGCCTTCAGGACCTTGGCGCCTCTTCCCAGCTTCAGGGTGTAGTCACCGCTGGGGGAGATAACCTTCTGGTAGCCTGGCTTCAGCACGATGATCGTATCACGTGCCTCCATGGCTCCTAGGCCCCAGATGGCCGGGAGATTGGCACCCGAGCCTTCTGCGATGCTGGAGGCATACTCCTCAATACGGGGGCTCGCCTCATTGGCATATTGTACCCCGATCTTGAAGTTGCCCATCTTCCGACATATCGCAGCGCCCTCACCAACACCATTGATGTAGAGGGTCTTGCTCAGGGTGCATATGGCAGGTCGGTAGTTGAACCTGGCCATAATCTCCTGGAAGGTTCGCGCCGTATTGGATCCAATGATGTTCACATTGGAACCAATGTCTAGCATGAACGAGATGCAGGGCATACAATCTTCGTCAGGAAAGAATGTCCCATTGCGCGCTGCCAGAGCGATTGTCCCATGGTCATTGGTGTGGTACGTGATCTGCGATCCGAGTGTACCCTTCAACAGGCGCTGTTCAAGAACCCATTGACTCATGGTCAGCTCGGTGCACCACATCTGCTCATACTGGCGGCGCTCCTCCACGGTAATTGGTTCCTGCTCAAGGACCCAATAATTCGCAGATAGCGTGGACATCCATTCACCTCCTGGTGGCAACGTGTCCGTGTCGTCACGTGCGTAGGTCAGCCCCTCTGTATCGATCATGAATGTGGTATGGAACTGGGCTGCCTCTGCGCTCTCAGCGCTTGCCCGGCTCCTGGCGCTGACCGGGCTTGCCACTCGCGAGGTCCTGGTTGATCCAGTTGGCCTTCGAGTCCCGCCTCCGCTCCTGCCACTCCGCCTGATGTTGGCCTCCATTGCCCTCAGGAAACCTGGATTTGGAGGTCCATTTGCGGGTGGCCCCGCTTGTGCGGCGGGAGCCGCTTCAGCGGGTGGCCCCGCAGCTGGGGGCTCCTGCGCTCGAAGCGTAGGCAGGATTGGCATCTGAATGCCTTGCTCTGGCGCTGGCCAGGGGTATGCCTGTGCAGCTGGGGCACGTGCGGATGGCTCCGCCGATTGTGCGGCTCGAGCCTCCAGCGCCTCCACTGCTTCACGTAGCCGGCGCATTTCCCGGGCATCTGCCACGTATCTTTCCTGCTGGCGCGCTTGTTCTGATTCAGCGTCGCGCTGTCCAGCATACGGGAAGTGTGCTATAACTATGCCCGGCCCACGACATACAGCGCAGGGGGCCTCATTCGGCGCACCTGGCCGCTGATTGCGGACGTGCTGCTGTGCAACACGATCCCAGCATATATCGTGAAAGAAGTGCCCACACGCCAGTCTCCACACTGTAGTGCCCATCTCGTAGTTGTCCATGCAGATTGGGCACTGTGTGAAGTTGTAGTCTGAAATGACTGGAGCAGGCACGTCAGGGCGAGTCCGAGCTTGGCGCTCGAAAGTGGTTTCGCCCTCCCGATATGGCGTCGGTGGCGGCCGTCTGTCTGGCCGTTCAGCGGGTGGCCCCGCTTCTGCGGGTGTCCCCGCTTGGGTCTCACGCTCAATCCTTCTCTGGATCGCGCGTTGTTGGCGCAGCCTGGTGTTGTCCCGAGCCTGCTGCCTGGATGCCAGTATCGCTTGCTGCGTGTTGTGCACGTCGCGGATGTAGTCTGGCACGTTGCCCATAGCGGCTGGCACCGCGAGACCAGCTGGCTGAACTACGGTCTCGGGGTCCGTCGGCGTGGGCATGTAGGCGTAGTGCGGCATAGACTGCGCATCGACCGCTCGTGTGAACTGCAAACGAAACATCTCATTAGCTAGGTTACGAGTGTATTCGTTCGCAGGTGGCCCCGCAATCATAGGAGTGTTATTCATCTGCGCGTAGTACTCCGGGTACATCGGCGCGTCCATGGCCTGCGCCTCTGCTGGACCGTGATTGTCCCATCCATATATCGGGTGTGATGCTATTCCTGGAATAAACACCTGTCGATATGGATTCGTGGGATCAGCATTTGGAGCATCTTCAGAAGTCCAACTCCAAAGAGGTCGAAAGTCGCCATGATTCGTAACATCTATGTTGCGGTTCCGCAACAGGCTGGGCACTCTATCAGCTTGTTGCTGCAGAAAAGTAGCCTGTGCTCTTAAGTTGGCTGCCCGACGTTCGTAGTCTGAACCTTGCTGTCCGTCAGCGGGTGGCCCCGCTTGAGCGGGTGGCTCCGCAGGCGTTCGCTCGGCGGGTGACCCCGCAGCCACTCCTCCTTCACTACCCCTCGGAGTGCCAAAGGGAGTGGTTGCTTGGAGTGCTGCTGCGAGTGCCGGATTCCCGCGAATCGCCTGGAGTCTTTGCCACAAGCTGTTCTCGCTCGTTTCAGACGGCGGAGTCCGAAACGGCGAGCCACCATCTGAGCCGCCCATAGGGACAAACCTCGCACCACCAGCCTGCTGCGGAGGGCGTTGTGGCTGTGGTCCTAGGACGCCTGGTGGCCCCGCAGGAGTGCGCAGGTTCCTCTGCTGTGCGCCTTGGATACCTGTATGCACTGCCCACGGGTCAGCACGATATAGCTGATCGGTCAGTCCAGAAACGTCGGCTGGTGTCAGGTAGCTGTTGAGGGCCTGGACCCATGCCTGCTGATCCGGCCTCCAAGGAAATGCTACCGTTGCTACTGGTGTGACCACTTGTTGCCATGAACCGTCCGAGGTGTCTACCGCGGGTGTCCCCGCACCTGCGGGTGGCCCCGCCTCAGGCATGACCTCGTCTTCCTGGGCATTTATCATGAGGACTGTCTGTGTGTCGTACGGTCGTGGAGCAACATCTTGCTCGGTCATGATCAAGTTGAATGGGCGACCGTCCGTCTTAGACCATCCCTTTAGGTACATGGCGTGATCTTCCATTACACCCAGAGTTTTGTCACATAGTTTAAGTGGCAGGTAGTCATCGGTGCGAATCCTGTCTGCGGGTTGGCCCCGCTTCCGCGATTTGTCATACGCCAGCGGATTGCTCCAGGCTTCACCGACCCGATATTTCGCAATGCTCACAATCTGGAGGATATGATCGGGCGGTATACGGCCGTCGTGGCCCCGTGTCATGACGATGTCATTTGCTGACCTCCATAGGGAAAAGCCACTGGACAGCATCTTGTTGATGCTGCAGAATATGAGCACCTCCGAGTCAGGACGGATGCCCGATTGAATCCTCGGGTCGCCCGGGAGGTAGGGGCAGCCGTGTACAAATTGGCGCCCCCCCTTCCTTTTAGGGTTGTCCTGTGCGAGGCATGAAAGGCCATTAGCAAGGATGTCCTTGACATATTCCCACTGTGTCCCGTGGATGAAATATACTGGGTCGTCTGGTTCTTTCATCCATGTTGTGATCGGCTTATAAAGCGACTCGGGACAGTGGATGCCTGGACTGCTGTGGCCGTTCGTGGCTCTGATGAAGTACTGTGGCCTGCGTGCCGTTGGTCGAAACCTGGGAGGCAGCAGCATGCTGTCATCAACGCACTTCATCTGGAGCCTGCCCTTCTGCATGCCGTGATGGTCAATCATCTCACAGCAGTTTAGCAGCACCCAATACACGTATGACGTGTGGGGCCTGCCCTTGATCAGCACCTCGTGCATTTCACGATAGCCTTTCCACTGATCATTTTCAGTCCAGTTTGTCAGCAAATCGTCAACAACAACCCAGCCATCGTATGGATCGAAAGTGCTAATCTTTTCGAAGTGTCGGCTGAATCCATCCTTCCAATACGGACTATGGCGTAGGGCTGTAGAGAACCATATTGACACCTTGGTCATGTGCCCATCGCGCGGCAGAGTCGGATCCGTGCCGAACCTCTCCATGACCTTCATGAGCTCTGCCCTGTGCTGCGCGACGCGCAATGGCGGCCTGTCTCGCAACATATGTCCCACGGCTTGTTGTTCACGTTCCCAGTCGTTGCGGCGCTCGAAGTTACGACGATCAGGGAAATTAATGACCTCGTATCGATCTGCATCGTCTCGAGTGACTCGTGGGTTTATGGTGCGCTTCGGGCCTTTGCCTTCAATGCCTTGCCAATATTCAATGGCTCCCAGAGGGATGTTCCTAAGAACAGACATCACTGGCTGCCAGCGTGCGGGTGGCCCCGCTAATGCAGCTGGCGGCGCTTTAACGGGTGGCCCCGCTAATGCAGCTGGCGCCGCTTTAACGGGTGGCCCTGCAGAACCTGCGGCTGACGAGGCAGCTCCAGCGGATGACTCCGCGCCAGGGTGCGGGTGACCTTGGTCAGCCACTGCATCGTCGGCTAGTTTCTGTCGGTCGCCAAATTCTTTGAGGGCTCTGAAGCGTTCTTCTCTTGAAAGAGTGCTTTCTGCGGGTGTCCCCGCTGCTGCAGCTGGCGCCGCTTTAGCGGGTGGCCCCGCAGAGCCCTTGTCCTCCTTAGCTTTGGCGGCTGCTTCTGCCCGCACCGACCTCATCCCAGCTTCGGGCTTCGGCTGCGCTTTCATTCGTGCCGAACCTGGTCGTGGTGCAAGGCGCGGCTGATGCAGAGTTGGAGTCCAGTCACCTCGGAAGGCTGCCTTAGGCTGGTCGCGAACTTCGTCCTTGACATCGCCTTGGGCCGCCGGTGGCATCGGGGTCGATGGTCCAGCAAAAGCCTTCCTCCTCTCCGTCACGGACGGGCCGGTAGGCTCTCCCTGCTTAGGGTCGTCCTTCTTGGCGATCCCTCTGGCCTTCGCACGCCCCTGTGTGTCTTCGGGGCTCTTGGACGGGTGCCTCTTCGCAGGAGTCGGTGAAGACGAGGAGTCGGCTTCAGGTCTTGGAGGTGGTCTGCTGCCCTTACCTGGTTGTGGACCAGGAGGGTCCTTAGGAGGGCCTTCTGGCTGGCCATGATCATGGATGATCTGCCTCATCTGGTCGATGTCGGCAGTGCCTTTTATGGCCAGCTTGTACTTGCCATTTTCGTGGCGGTGAATGACCCTTGTGCAAAACCACTTCTGTGCCGAGGAGCTGTAGTACCAGCAGGCGCACCCATCAGGGAATGGATTCTCTGAGCCGTCTTCCGCCGCCCATTCTTCATTCAGTTCGGTTTGGTCAGTGCCGGCGGCGGATCCGGCAGCAGATGCAACAGCTATCCAATCTTCGTCCGCGGACCCAGCGGCTGGCGCCGCGTCTGCGGGTGACCCCGCTTCCTTGCTGGATTCTGCGGGTGACCCCGCCTCTTTATGGAATCGGCGGTTCCATTCCTTGAGGCGATGGTCATTGGGAAGCTGTACCCAATTTTCCCTGACAGTGTTGGCAACCTCCTCGGTCATAGGGACGCGATCGGCTTCAGTGATGCGCTTTCCTCCTCCAGGGACCTCCTTGTTAGGATCATGGACGTTGCCAGCGTCATCTCCATGAGACCAATTCCACGGGGTCTCACCGTGATGAGGGCTCCTGGAGGGGCGGTCCATTGGACAGCTGCGCATGTGACCTTTGAAGGGCTCGCATTGACATACTTGTTTCCTGTATGTCTTGCGATCGTTGATGATCTCCTGTTTCTTAGCCCTTTTGTCCCAAGCCTCTGGCGTTTTGGTCTTGCCACCCTTGGTACGTATTATCATGCCAGATGCGTCCCTTTTGGTGCAGTGCTCCTTAGAATACCAGTGGCGGATCACGTCCATCGAGTAGCCGGGGTACCAATTGATGTACCACTCCGGCACGTACTGAGCGGATACACCGACGGAGTGCTCCGTACTGTACGGGTAGCCCGATGCATCATGTGTAGGGCGTCGGGGAGCTGAACGGCTCCTCCTGCGGGCTGGCCCCGCTGACGCACTGCCACGTTCCATGGGCCTTTGATCGTCATGCTCTGAGTCTCGGGGAGGCGATGGTCGTCTGTCCCTCTTGGCATGGCGCATGTCCTCCGAGTCCTCTGAGCTGTCCTGGACCATGAATACGTGCTGATACGGGCTTCGGAAGTACCCGATGTCGTTTAGCTGCTCCATCGTGAGGTCGTTGAGGTCCATCTGGTCGCAGCCCTGCATGAATACATCCATAGACCAAGCGGGTGGCCCCGCTGCTGCGGCTGGCGTCACTTCGGCGGGTGACCCCGCTAGAGCCTGGAGTGCTGTCAGCATCTGAGGTGCCGACATGTCCGAATCCAGGTATGGACGCAGCCTTGCGGCTCCTGGGCGCGACAGCAGGTCGTTCATGGTTATCTGCTGATGTGCTGGCGCACTCAGGAGCCGGATTGCTTCTGCGACCTGCTCTTGGAGCATGTCCTTATAGTCCTCTTCGGCCTCTTCAGAGTCAGAATACGCGGGATGGCCCCGCATTTCGTCATCAGCGTCTCCCGCTTCCGAGCCAGCTCGCGGAAGATCTGGCAGCAACGGCATGCCAATCACCTGCGGTGCCAGCGCGGCGGCGAGCTCTTCCTCGGTCGCCGGGACGGTCTCAGCATCGGAGATTTCGTCGTCGGCGGGTGGCCCCGCTGGAAGACCGAACCAGGCATTGAACGCGACCTCGTCGACTTCGTCCCAGCCGTGGAACTCGTCGAAAAGGGTCACCGCGTAGTCTTCCAGGGCTACGGTCACTTCAGCGTAACGGGCCATCACGTAATACGTGGAGGAGCCCGCGGCGGGAGCCGCTTCTGGATTGACGTAAAACTCGTAGTCAATGTAGTCTATGTCATCCATAAAAGAGTTTTGAGCCAAATGCACGGATCCCTTTCCTTTCCCTTTCGGGCATTGATCGCGCAAATGCTCTGTGCTACCGCATGTATGACACTTCATAGTATTGCCAGAAGCGTCCCTAGGGTTGCCCCTCCGCCCTTTTCCCTTACCAGAGGTCCGCCTGTGACCCCGACCTTTGCCTCCGATAAGAACTTCTTCAAAAACTATATCAGTTAAGGACGTGAGGAAAGCAGTAATACCCCTACCATGCATACGGCGTCTGCGACCCCCTTTGCCACGACCCTTTCCATATCGTTTGAAATGTCGGCGTACTGCACGTCTCACTTTTCTGACTGGTTTCTTCATAAAGCGCCTCCAACGGCGTTTTGATTTGCGATAAGCCATAAAAGCGGCTTCCGCTCTTTGTTGTTCAGAAAGGTGAGTGTCATCCGCTGGATAGTCATTACCAGCAGAGACTATGCCATTGTGCTCATCGTCAGATGAGGTATCTGTGTCAGTGCCAGATTCAAACGGTGAGGGTGGCTGAGACCCTTGAGCGGATGACTCCGCTTGGCCCCAGAGGGTTGTGCCCGAGGGCGGGCTTGCAGTGTAGGCGGCGCCTGGCGAGTAGTTCGACCAGGCGTTCGCCTCAGCTGCCTCTGCCGATGCCTGGCCGGTCTGCCCTAAGAAGGCAGTGGCCTCGTTGGGCATATCGGCTGGGTCAGCCCAGGGACTTGGCTCGCCAGGACCAGCGGGTGACCCCGCAGTCGTGGCGTAGACACCTGCATGTGAGTGGTGCCCTGTGAAGATACCCGCAATGTTGCCAGGAGAGCGCTCGGCAACATGTCCGTAGTTCCTCATCCTGGTCAGCAGCCTGTCATAGTCTGCTTGTGTTCTGGGCATCTGATGATTAAAGGGCTCCAGCAGGTGTTGGGCTCGTGACGCGCCAACGCCTAACGCTCTGAAAAGGATCAGCGTTAGGATCTGAAAGTTGGGGATGACAAAGCCAACAGAGTTAGCCTCGTCACGGGCCATCTCGAATCGAGCTAACACTGAGTCGATTCGCTCGCCCCTTTCGACGCGAAAGTCGATAAGGGCAGTGCCAGAGTTGAGCTGGCGCTCATCTTCCAGATTTTCAAATTTGGTGCTCAATAGGTACAGTATATAAGTAACTGCATCCGTTGGCTGTCCGTTGACAGTTACACCATAGTTGATGATCTGGGAGGGGACCTGCATGGCGATACGACGAGCAAGACCTTGAAGGCCTCGTTGTAGTGCTGCAGCTTGTTGAGGTGGCGTCATATTGCCGCTCGTTACGTTTATCCATGCATGTACTTCGCGAACGTATTCGCGAAAAGGCGTAGTACCGGCAGGGTCCCACGAAGGGCCGGTAGTACGCGTGTCGTCCATCCCCTGCCGCATGTATCCCACAGCACATCCCATTATTACCCACAGAATGCCGAAGATAGTTATCTTAATCCAGTGCATGTGCATTTCGGCTTCGGTGATTGGTTTAGGCTGTGGTTTGTCAGGCTCTGGCGTAGTAGCCGTGAGGCGCCTGACTGGCACGGGATGCAGGTGGCCCCGCTGCGGGTAGCCCCGCAGGGTGACCACGTTCTCGATCGAGTTGCCGATTGGCATCTGGTGGAAGTCGAGAGTGAAGTAGCGCAGTGAAGTAGGAGAGAGCGTCTCGAGTTCGCGGGTTGCCCCGCTAGCTCGATCGCGGACTGGCTCCGCTCCTCGCAGAGCCGGCGCAACATGGTATTCCACCGTAGTAGTAGTCCACCAAGTTGTGCCGTGGATTACAGGAATCAGAGCGAGAGCCAGCCACACGAGAGTGTAGCCAGCTCCGCTACCAAGTCGAAAACGTGCTGGTAAGCTTAGGTATGTGTTACGCTTCAAGCGTTGCCATATCCCAGGCTTTGGCTCATATCGCATGAGCAAGAGAGCGAGACGAAGCATGGGATCTGGCGTAAAGGATAGAAGGGGCATCTTCAATGGAAAAGGTATTTTCCGATCTCAGATACAAGTCGTGCGCCTCGGTGAGGCACAGTCATATATTAGGCCGGGCCCGGCTTGAACCAGGCACGGCAGCGGTGCATGCTCGATATATACCTCGCCTTTAACCTTCTCCGTTTAAAGTCTGCTGCCCTGCCTCAGGGCCCCAGCGGGTCCCGTGTGGGGTGCCCGCGGGGCTCCTCGGGGGACCTCCCGCCTGTGGTGTGTGGGGGGGGTCCGGGGTCCGAGTGCCGACGGGCCGGAGCCGAAACGGGGCCGGGAAGGAACGGGCCAGGGCAACGAGGACAGGAGGGAGGGGAGGAGGAGGAGAAGGAGCAGGAGGAGGAAGAGGAGGAGGAGGGGGAAGAGGAGGAGGGGAGGCAGGAGACAGAGGAGGAGGAGGAGGAGGATCAGGAGGAGGAGGAGGAGGAAGGAGGAGGAGGAAGAGGAGGAGGATGAGGACGAGACGCGCCGAAGCCGTCCTTGGGCAAATTTGGGCCTCTTAGGTGGGGACGGCGAATTGGCGGCACTCATCATTTGATCAAGCTTCTCCAAGAAAGCTCCAAGATGGCCCTCAAGGCCTCCAAGGGTGTCTCAAGAGGGCCCCAAGAGGCGCCCAGGAGGCCCCAAGAAACCCCAAACAGGTCCCCAGGAGACTCCCAAGACACACCCAAGATGCCTCAAGAGGCCCCCCCCGAGGCACCCAAGACGCTCCATGAGACCCCCGGAACAGCCAAGAGGCCCCCACGCCGCCCCAAGATAACTTCAAGACGCTCTCAAGCGACATCCTTAGAGACATCGCAGGGCATCCAAGAGTCCTCTGGCCTTTCTTGTCGCCTTCCTCCTCCTCCTCGTCCTGCGCCTGCTCCTGCTCCTGCTCCCTGTTCCTCCTCCTCCCCCTGCATCTCCTCCTCCTTGTCTTTCTCGTCCTCCTCCTCATCCTCCTGCTCCTTCTCGTCCTCCTGTTTTTGTCCTCATCCGTCCAGCCTTTCTTCTCCTTCTCCTCCTCCTCCTCCTCCGCCTCCCTCCTCCTTCCTCCTCCTCCTCCTCCGAACCCTCCTCTATATCCCCCCTCTTGGGGTCTGCAAACTTCCCCCGCCCCTTGTTTCACTGCATGCTCCTCCACATCCTTGATCAAGGCAACTCGCCCAGGCATCGGCTCTGGATGGGCAGGTGCAGTCGAAGCGTCTGGAATGTGAGATAAACATGCTGTAACGACGCGCGCGCGCGCGCCTCGCGCGCGCAAGTGGCTCTAGCCGACTGCGAAATCGCTGTCAATAGACACTGCGCTAGACCAGAAACGTCAAGATACCAAACGAGAGGTTCCCCGGGCAGGGGCCGTTTGGGCGCGTAAAGTGCTGGGCATTTTGGGGGATAGCTTCGGGTACGGCGGGCGGCCGCGGAGCCGTGCGAGATCGACGCGCGGCGAGCCTGAAAGCTCCGAGTGCCTCCCATGACGACACCAACGACGTGACTGCCACGCTGGCCGAGAAAGACCACAGAGGCTCAGGGCCGCTAGGCCGCCGCCGCCGCCGCCCCCGCGGCCGCCGCCGCAGCCAGCGTCGAGATGATCGTCGTGGTGATCGTCATGGTGATCGCCGCGGTGATTGTCGTGGAGGGTCGTGGTGGGGGTCGTCGTCTGCGGACGTGATCGGACGACTGCGCGCTCAAGGGCTTGTGATGTTTTTTGTGGGGCCTCCGGAGGCTACGAGGCTTTGGAGGTCTGTGGAAGCAATCAGCCGTCGTCGATCGATTGTCGTCGTGTGGTCGTCGTGAGACCTGCGGAGGCCACTAGGGTTCCTCGTCGACACTGTGGTCGTCGCCGTGGTCGCCGTGGTGGTGGTCGTGGTCGTCGTTGTCGCCGCCAACGTCGTCGCACTCGTCAACGATGGAGGGGGGAGAATGAGGGATCCTGGGTCGAGGTTTCAAAATTATGGTCCTTTTGGGCCTCGCGGGGTCGCTGTCGTCGCAGCGGTTGCTCAAGGCCTTTGGGCTCCCGCCACCGTTCGTCCAACAACGTGCGAGCTCTTCCCGCCGCCGCCGCTACAGCCGCGGACGGCGTCGTCGTCATCATCGTCGGCGTTGAACGTTTTTGTGCTGGTTTGGACGTGGTTGGCCTTTCCGTGGCCTCCCGTGCAAGGGGGTCGTTGTCGTACTCGTCGTCGTCTTCGACACCTCTCCTCCCTTGCTCCTGCGGTATGATTCGGGACATCCGCTCGGACGCTCACGGATAATATTCCAAATATCTATGTATGTGTTCCCGGAAAGATTTAAGGGGCCTCCGCTTCCGAAATGCTTGAGGAGACAAGGAGCACTGATTCCCGTTGAGTTTTGGAAGGGTTCGGGGGTTTGCGCCTTTTCGGGCTAAGCGCCAGGGATGGCTCTGACGGCTTCCGAATCCGCACGAAGACAGCTCAAGAGGCTCCAAAATCGCCCCATGACGATACATAGGTCATGAAGTAGCGGCTCGCTGTCGGTGCTGCCTTGCGCTACTTTGCCCTTTTGGGGAGCAGTTGATCCTCCTCCTCGTCTTCCTCCTCCTTCTCCTCCTCCTCCTCCTCGTCCCCCACTTCCTCGTTTTCCTCCTCCTCCTCCTCCTCCTCCTCCTCCTTCTCCTCCCCCCCCTGTACCTCCGCCTCCTCCCCCTCCTCCTCTTCCTCCTCCTCCTCCTCCTCCTCCTCTTCCCCCTCTTCCTCCTCCACCTCCACTCCTCCTCCTCCTCCTCCTCCTCCTCCTCCTCCTCCTCCTCCTCCTCCTCCTCCTCCTCCTCCCTCCTCCTCTTCATTTGCCTCATATTCCTCATCATCTCCCTCCTTTGCCTACTCTCCGCGGTCGGAGGGCCAAATGATTGCTGCACCATTCGTTTTGGGGCAACGTGCCTAGAACCGAGGGCCAAAAGATGGCGAGGCCCGAGACCTCCGCGGCCGAGGCCGCGGCCGCGGAGGGCGGCGAACCCCACCGGCGGTGTTCCAACCTCTGGATTGGTTCTGGGATTGCCCGCGTCGCCCCGAACGGCCACGGGCGACCCACGTCATGATCCGAAAACCATCACCAAGGGGCGGGCCCCCCTGTTTGTTTTGCATCATCGGGGGGCCTTTTGTCCCAATGAAGTGGCAGTTTTGCTTTGTGTTCCGACGTCGGCGCGACGCAACTTCGACGTGACTTCGGCGGGGATCCGGCGCGGATCCGACGCAGACCCGGCATGGCTTAGGCATGGACGCGACACGGATGGGTGGCGCGATGGGGCAGACGAGGACCTTCAAAGATGCAGCGCAACCCACGTTTCGGGGCAACGTTCCCACAATCGCGGACCAAAGGAGGAGCAGGTAGCGATAGTGCTGCCGACGCCAAAAGAAAGCCCATCGTTCCGACGGTAGGAGTCGCCCTGGCGCAGGCCCTCTTCCCGCTCCCTAAGTTGCCCCCTCCTCGCCCTCCATTGTTTCTCACCTCCCCCCCTCTCAACTGCGAGAACGCTCGTGCGGATGTTCCTGGGCGCCGTCGCCGCCTTGGTCAGCGCGGACGCGTTTTCGAATATCCACATCGCGCAACCGCTGGGGCAATCCATCGGGCCAGGCCCCTGGGACAACCCCGCGAGCTGCTGGGGCGCGGGGGCCAGCCGTCGGGACAACCCCGCAGGCACATAGCCAGTCGCGGCCGCGCTCGGGCGGGAACCAACACGAAGCCCAGCTCTGCCGCGAGCTGGTCCGCCTCTGCCCTGGAACTCTCTACTCTCTTGCCGAACTCTCTGAACGCCTTCCGCAGGGAAGCCGGCGGCCCGCTTTCCAGGAACTCCCGCTGGGGCGGCCGCAGGATCAGCACGTTCCGCATGAGCGTGGCGCGGGAAAACATGACGCTGGGACGCAGCATTCGTCATCCTCTGATGGGCAGATCGACTGGCCCTCTAAAACAAACCCGAAAGACTTCGCTCGGATTCCTCCGCGTCCCAATGGATCTGATGGCCCGCTCGGATTTCGACAAGCTCTCGGAGTCAGAGGAGGGAGGAGAGAACAAGAGAGAGAGAGAGAGACAGAGGGAGGATCAGGAGGAGGAGGAGGAAGATTAGGAAGAGGGAAAGGAGGAGGAGAAGGAGGCGTTGGAGGATCCCCCTCGTCGGAACTCGGAGAGATCCAAATTATTACATTATTTTGGTCCCAGGGACCTTCCGTCATCAGGGGCCTTCCCTTACAATTTTCTTCTCGACCCCACTTCCCATTCCCCTTGCCGACCCCGCCCCCTCCGACACCCCAAGGAGTTCCCCTGGTCAAGAAGTTCCCGAGCTGACGTCCTCCATAATCATGACGGGAGAGCCTGGTCGGATTCAAGGCTGCAAATTTCCCGGCGGCCCGCTCGGATTCTAACATGGACATGGGGTTCCCTTCAAGAGGGGGTTCCCGCCTGAGACTTCCTCGGAATTCAAGCCTGAGGAGCCCGAAAGCGACGACGGTTACAGGATCCTGGTGACCGGCTCGAGTTACAAACGTGAAATGCGGGACCCACAAGGAAGGGGGCTCCCGCCTGAGACTTCTTCGCAATTCACTCACTGTGGCCGCTCCCGCCTGAGATTTCATCAAGATTCAAACCTGAGGAGCGAAAAATTGATGACACTTATAGGATGCCGGTGACCCGCTCGGATTACCAACGTGAAGTGCGCACCCCATAGGGAGGGGGCTCCCGCCTGAGACTTCCTCACAATTCACTCACAGACGAGGCTCCCTCTTGACCGATGATCACGATGGGATGGTGATCGTGATGCATGTGTCATGGTAGTGATGGTGATGGTGAGTGATAGTGAGTGGTGATTGATTGGTGATGATGGTGAATACTGACGATGCAGACGATGATGATGGTGTGTGAGTGTGTGAGAAGGAGAGGGGGTGAGGAGGACAGCGCGGGGTGTCCAGAGAAAACAAGATACCCACATAGGATATGGGAAATCAGCTATGCCTCCCAAGGGCAACTGGGGAATTGTCTTGGGACCCCCTTGGGACATCTGGGGAGCACGTTGGGCCGTCGAGTGGTCATATTGGGCCCATCTTGGGTTATCTTGGGCCCGTCGTGGCCGCCTGGAGGCGTTCCGCTGGTCGGGCCCTTCTGAAGCCTCCTGGGGCCCCTGGACGGACCCGGAGTTGTGCCAGGTCAGTTTCCTATATGTGCTTGCTCACTGCATGAATACAACCATATCAGTGTCCACCGACTACTGAGGCCTCCGAGGATCAATGCTCCAGGCGGCGGTTGTGGACCAGCCCCCGCCTCGAAGACTTCTGTCTGCTCCTCCTCCCCAGGCACCGACAAGGTGCCCATCCGACGGACGATCAAATGCGTCCGAGCCTCCCGTTGGCCCGTCGTATCCCGGGCTCCGAGGCAAAAGCGAGCCCGCGGCCGCGCGGGCGAAAAAAGAGAATTTGGCGCGGAGCGCGTGCGCGTGGGGCAGGCAGGCTCGCGTGGAAGGGAGGGGTTCAAGCGAGGAGGGGGCGGAGAAGGGTGGGGCAGAGGACGGAGGATGACAGAAGCTGGGGGCGAATTCGGGAGGGAGGGGGAGGAGGGACGGAGGAAGTTGTGGGGGAGGAGAGGGAATGGAGGGGAAGGGACACGGGGGGAGAGGGAACTGGAAAGGAGGGACGATGAAAGCACGAGTGCAGCGCAAAGGTAGAGAGGAAAAAAAGGCGAGAAACGAGGGGAGGTGTAGCACAACAGAGGGAGATGGAGCGAAGGAGGGGAGAGAAGCGGAATAGGCAGGAGAGAGGGAGTGAAAGAAGATGCGGCAAGGGGGAACAACGGCCTCTGGCGAGGAAGGAGGAGATCGGAGGGAAAACATTCCCCAAACAGTGTTTGTACTTAGGGGTTCATAGTTTTGTTCTAGAGAACTGGGTCGTGTCTTCGGACTTGCGGCTATGTGGCCGCTGTCGCCGCCCCGTCGCCGCCTTGTCGCCATCCGTCGTCTGGGCCGTGTCTTCGGTCTGGTGGCAGCCGTCGCCGCCCCGTCGCCGCCTCGTCGCCGCCCGTCCGTCGTCGGGGCCGGTGTGGCAGTCTGCAGTCTGGCAACTATGTTGCCGCCGTCGCCGCCCGATCACAAACCCATCGCCGCCAAATAGGTTGCCTCACGTAGACTACACAACGAACTTATTCCCGTAGATTGACTCTCTATTTCTAACAGCAGAGAAATCATACCCCCCCCGAAGTTAAATACCCCTGGTGCAAAACACATAAGATTCTGACCCAATGTAAATCCGACCTGTGAACTCATACTATCCCAAACAGGCCGGTATCGCCCCCCCCCGCCAACCTATGCAAAACATGTTATGCGCGCGCATTCGTTGAACAGTCATCCTAAGTTGTCGAGAGTCCGTTGCGCAAACTAAACCGAAGTGCGCACGCGCGCGACGTCGCGCGCGCATGAACCGTATAAACAAAACACACACACACACGGTTTCGCAACACGGATCTTCAAATAACCCCAAAAAACGTTCGCGCCCTTGCGAATCCTTAAGACCACCATCCGGTTTGCAAGATTTTCAAAAATACAACCAAACGGGCTTCGCACGCGCATGCAGGCATCGTTCGTACGTTTTTGCGCGCGCGCCGTCGCGAGACCCCCCTGCAAACAATGCAACGAAGTGCGCGAACGCGGCACCGGGCGCGCATGTGAAATCCTTCAACAACGTTCGGTGTCGGAATTGCTTCAAAATCGTCTGTCCAAAAACATACAAAAACGCAAGGCCTCGCAACACGGCTGTTCAACAAAAGCGTGCGCGCGCGCTCGCTCTAAAACATACGTGTTTTAACATAAAAATGTTCCTGAAATTCTACCAAACGGACCTCGCGCGCGCAAGCCGGAATCGTTCGAACGCCCTTGCGCGCATGCTGGGATGGCACGGTCCGTGTCAAGTAATACCATGGGAGCCACTCTCGCGCGACTGCCGCGCGCGCCT
The DNA here is from genome assembly GCA_963575745.1 of Prorocentrum cordatum. Taxonomy (NCBI): domain Eukaryota; class Dinophyceae; order Prorocentrales; family Prorocentraceae; genus Prorocentrum; species Prorocentrum cordatum. Next base: position 1,258,272 of record CAUYUJ010010779.1, read on the forward strand.
TTCGAATTCCTTCCAAAACCTTCATCACCGACGCGAACACGCCGTCATCGTCGTCGTTGTGATCGGCATCGGCGCCGTCCCTGGCCGCGCCGTCGTCGCTGTCAACATCGTCACCAGCATCGCTACTATTGTCGACGTTGCAGTGCTACCGCACCCGCCCAAGACGCCGACTCGCACTCCCAAGTGCCCGCCTGGATGTGCCGAGCGGTCGGCACCACCGCGGCCGTGTCGGTCGCGCCAAACTACCCGGCCGCTGCGCGCGCACATGTGCGGGCTGGTGCGGCCGCAAAAAGGCACCAGCCAGCGCCAAGCACTCATCGCAATCGCCGCCGCGCGCGGTTTGCAAACCAACTTGCGGGTGGGTGGGTGGGACGTTTGCGCGGCAGTGGAGTGGACAACTCACTGCGAACAACAATGACTTGCACAACATATATTGCACCACGTGGAAAGAACAACAAGATGCACCACATAGATTCTCCTCTTTAAAGAGAGATTCGACTCTACCCCCCCCGTTATCCGTTCCCCATTTCGGGTATGTGAATCAGATATGTTTCTAACCACATGTCCACCCTAAATATCAATGTGCGCTATCCCAGAAAGGGCCGGTATCGCCCCCCCTGTGGTTCCGTTGTGAAAAATACGCGGGGACACCTTTTGTTCTAACAACACATTTGTTCAAGAATCCCTGGCAAAAAAATGAGGTGGGGGGGGGGAAACACAAACGACGAAGTGCACACGCGCGCGTCGTCGCGCGCGCATGCCACAATCCTTCGGAAACCTTCGGTGCCAGAAGGAGTTCGCAATCGAGCTTCCCAAAAGAACATACAAAAAACACATGGTTTTGCAACACTGATTTGCTTAAATTAACTTACGCGCGAGCTCTTGCGAAATCTTAAGAAACCATTGTTTTTCAAGATTTTAACACAATGCTACCACACGGGCTTCGCGAGCGCGCATGTCGAAATCTGTCGAACGCTCTTGCACGTGTGCCTTCGAGAAAATCCTCTGCAAAAAACGGACGAAGTGCAGACGCGCGCGTCGTCGCGCGCGTATGCCGAAATCCTTCAAAACCCATCGGCTTCGGAAGGATGTCAAAATCGTGTGTCCAAGAAACCTACAAAAACACAAGGTTTCGCAACAAGGATTTTCAACAAAAGCGTGCGCGCGCGCTCTTGCGTCGTCGTCATCGTCGTCGTCCTCCCTCCTCCCGCGTCGTCGTCGTCGTCGTCGTCGCCTACGTCGTCCTCTGTCGTTCCTCGTGTTCGTATTCGTCGTCCTCTTTGGCGTCGTGGTCGTTTCCGTCGTCGTTGTCGCCGTGGTCGTCCGTCCTCCTTCTCCCTCGTCGTCGTCGTCGTCGTTGTCGTCGTCGTCTTCCCTCCTCCATCGTCGTTGTCGTCGTCGGCGACGCCGTCCTTCCTCCTTTTTCGTCGTTCGCGTCGTCGCCGTCCTCCCTCGTCCCTCGTCGTTGTCGTCGTTGTCGTCGTTGTCGCTGTCGTCGTCCTCTCTCCTCCCTCGTCGTCGTCTTCGTTGGCGACGTCGCCGTCGTCTTCGTCGTCGTTGTCGGCGTCGGCGTCGGCGTCGTCTTCGTCGTCGTCGACGTCGGCGTCGTTGTCGACGACGCCGCCGTCGTCGCCGTCGTCGGCCTTCTTGCTTCTCTGGCCTTCTTGGTGCGCTCTTGAGGCGCCCCCGAGGGCTCCAAGACGACCCCGGAGCGATATCTGTGCTCGGTCCCGGAGCTCTCAGCACTCATCGCAATCGTTCCCGCATGGGTTTTGCAAACCAAGTTGCGGGTGAGTGGGTGGGATGATTGCGCGAGCAGTGGAGTTGACAACTTCAAGTTCGGCAAGTGAGTTGCACCACGTAGAATACTCCACCTCATTTGCACCACATAGACTGCTCGACCTAGATTGCAACACATATTGCTCCACAGAGATTGCAACACATGGAGTGCACCAATCAGATTGCACCACGTAACTGCAGCACAAAATGGATTGCACCGCCAAGATTGTACCACATACATGTTTCCTCATAGACTGCACCACAACGATTGCTTCACATGGATGGTACCACATAGATGGCACCGCAAAGATAGCTCCACGTAGATCGCACCACATTTGCTGCTAGAAGCACACTCGTTGGGGTCCGCGCTGAAATATAGGGAAGGGCAGAGAGACGAGAGACATGCTGAGGCGAATACCTCGCGGGACTGCAGCACGGCTCGGGACAGCTGCTGGCAGCCACGCCAAGACCTCGTCGGGCACGGACTGTGCTCCGGCAGAGGTGTACACCAGGCTCAGCCATTTCAAAGAGCTGGGGTGAAATTCTCGGGAGGGCGTCCCACGCCCGGCCTGGCCAACATGCAAGGCCACCTCCACGGCAGCGGCGGACGGCCCCCAACCCTGGCCCAGCCCAGATCCGGTCTTGCAGGACTCGAGGGCTGACACAGCACCCCTCAGGGAAACGGCCCTCAGCGAACGCTTGCAGGGGCACTCAACGTGCGAACGGCACTGCATTCCGAATGGACCCAGGCGGGATAGCAAATCGACGTCCAAAGACACGCGAGTGTACTGGGCAAAACACACGTCGATCAGCGACACCGACCGGGGACGGCACAGGCACACAGGAACGCCAATGACGAGTGAACTGGTGCAGCTTTCGCCCGCCGACTTGTCTGGGTGGGCACTCTTCGAGACAAAACATATGGCATGAACATAAGCTTTCGAAGGTCAGCGCGGATTTCTTGGATCCGCGCTGGACCCCCCTCCCTGGATCGCGGAGCGAACCAAGGGCGGCGCAGGAGGTGCAGTCAGGGGGGCCCAGGCGCCGACCCACGGAATCCACGCGGAGCAACAGGTGCAATTTCTTGTAAGCCGAGTCCTGTCAAAGCCACAACGGATCTGGCAGGATCCGGCGGAGCCCCATGGCTGGCATGTCCTTCGGGGGCGTCCACGAGGGAGGCGCCCAAGAGGGGGGTTGCACATCACAGCCCGAGGCATGTGCGCGGACTAAGGAGAAGCCAGGGAGCTTAGAGTGAACGACGAAAAGGGCCATGCGATCTGGGGAGACATCATGGCCCCCTAGTTGCCCACCCCTCTTGGCCGCCCTCAAGTCCTGTCAATGCACGTAGGATCCTGCAGGACCCAGCGCTCTGGCTGATCCCCCCGCTTTCGGATGTTGCGAGAAGTGCCCATGGCCCTTGGTGCCTCCATTATTCCCAAGGAGACCCCCACGGCCTTCAGAGCACCCCTCACGAGGCCCCGAGGGCCTCAGGGGCTCCAAAATAAGGCGGAGAGCTGAGGGCGCCTTGGGTCAAGGGCACCTTTAGCAGCGCTCGACCGCTTGCGCAGTGGGCGGCGACACATGGGGGGGCGATCAATGAAGGGGGGGGCGGCGAGGGCTGCAGAGAAAGGGCCCTTTAGAGGGCCCCCGCAAGGGCCCCTGATGCCCCCCCAAGGGGGCCCCTTTGCGGCCCGAGGAGTGCACCTTTCTCCCCATTCGGTGGCAACTCACGGGAGACTCCCATGCCATCCTGCCGGCTCCTGCGAATCCACGCCAACCGACGCTAGTTGACGCTCATCGACGCGAAATCGATGCTCATCGACGCTAGCCGACGCCAAATCGGCGTTACGTCATCGACGCCCAGACGCCAATCGACGCTAACCGACGCGAAAGGAGGAATTCAGATGGTATGATGAAACCGAAGAGCTCTCCAGCTGTGACTGCTCAACTTTTTCATGTCTGGCTCTCGTTCATGTAACAAAGTGACTTCTAGTTTCGAGCCTCGGCGGCTACGGAAGCGCAACACATTCATGAATGTACAGGTGCACTCTTGCAGCGTGCGGGGATGTATCACAATCACGCGCTGCGCTGGCACGGTAACGATGCCCCGAACCAGTGTGGTTAAAAACGGTGCTCCGAACAAGTGTGAAACACGAAAATGTGTTACCGAACTTGGGGAGACAAAAAGGTACCGATACCGCTACTCCCCGGACCTCTCCCGGGGTGCGTTCTGACCAGGCTTTCGAGGCGAATCCAGCGGTTGCGACGAGGGCCTCCGAGCAGGCCCAGAAGGGGGAAAACGGGCACAGGGTAGAGGTATGGGTACTCCAGATTTCGTAATAAAGGGAGGGGGGTCTCATTTCGGGGGGGGGGGTCTCTTCCAGTCTATCTTGGAGGGCCTGGGGGGTCTGGGGACGATGTTTTGGAGGTCTGAAATGGCTTGCCTTGGAGGGTACTACGAAATCTGGAGTGCCTTTTC
>CAUYUJ010010779.1:1272529-1275782 GCA_963575745.1 Prorocentrum cordatum
TCGTCCCTTCCTTCCTCCCTCCGCCCTCCCCCCCTCTTCCCCTCCTCCCTGTAACGAGGACATGCGACGCTGTCTGTCCCTCCCCTCCTCCCCAGCCCTCCTGCTCGCTTGCGCAACGCACTGGCACAGTCTGTGTGCTTCCGTAGCGCCCGTTATGGGCCCACCCCCGTGCGAGCGGGACTGCTTGACGACTGGGCCTGACCGCAATTCTTCGGTGAACAGCAAACCGTTCTCTTCTGAAGCACAAAACGGTGGGGGGCATGTTGTGTCCTAACCGTTCCACGCTGCGGCCTTGACTCAGCCGGAATCGCCTTACAAAACTGTTCACCATTGAGTGTGGACATCAGGCGGGCGGCGCCGCGATATCGGGAGCGGCCAAGAGGGGGGTGTCGAAGAGGGGGGGGGGTGCAAATCATGACCGGCGGCATGTGCGCGGCCTAGCGGGGGGGCCAGGGATGTAAGTAATGAAATAAGAAGAGGCGCTATGAGATCTGGGGAAATATCATGGCCCCCGCCAGGATATCCACCCCCCCCTAGTCATCACCCCCCTCTTTTCCGCCCCCGACCTCATCCCCCCTCCGCGCGCCCACCCCTCCTTTTGGAGGCGGCCAGGGGGTCTGAACCTCCTTCTCCTCCTCTCCTCCTCCTCCTCCTCCTCCTCCTCCTCCTCCTCCTCCTCCTCCTCCCCCCCCCCCAGTCATCCCCCCCCTCTTCTCCGCCCCCGACGATAACCCCGAAGCGCGCCGAGAGGCCAGGAGCCGCCGACGGCGGGAAAAGATGGCGGGCGCGGGGGGCCACGGGCCGGCCCCCGGAGGCCCGAGGAGGCGCGGCGGCAACGGCGCCCCCGAGCAGGAGGAGCACGCGGCTCTTGTCGCATCGCTAGAGGAAAAAGAACTATGCACATGCACCGATTCTGGCCAGGCCCATCCTGAGCCAAGGATCGGTGCATACGCCCTCCTACCTTGGCCAGGAAGGCATATGCACCGATCCTGGGTCAAGGTTGGGCCTTGCCAGGATCGGTGCATGTGCATAGTTCTCTTCGCCCGAATCGCCTCCCTCGGGAACAGACGAGCGCGCCCCTCGGGTCGGGCGAAAGGGGGGGATAGCAAAGGGGGGGGTTGAGAATCAGCTCACGTATAGCTGGTTTTCCCGGCGCCTCCCGGCGCCGGGAGGCGCCCAGGTATCGAGGAATGGGCCCGGCGGCGGGGCCGAAACCGGCTGCGTGCAGCAAATTTCGTACCCCCCCCGTCCCCCATCCCCCCCTTTCGCCCGGCCCGACCCTCGGGAACAGACGAGCGCGTCCCACGACTCTCGCAGAGTGACTGCTCGCAAATGGCCGGGGCCACCCGCGGGGCATCGACGGTGAATTGCATCACGGCGGACACGTGTTTGTCGGGCGTCTGCGAGTAGGCGCTGGGCGAGCAGTGGAGCGCGCGCGGTGAGGGAAGACGTAAGACGTGCCATCGAAGGTCGTCACGGATGTGCCGAGAAGGCACGGATGCAAGGATTACCCCTGGGGCAGTTTACCGATCCTCACCATCGGTCTCGACTGTGGGGGCGGACAGCTGCGTACGTCCCCTGGCCCCACCTCGTGATAATCCCACTCGATCGGAGAGACGTACGACTCGGGTTCGAGGTACACGGGTCGCCGTGGCAGGGCCAGCGTGAGAATGACGAGACCCCATCTGAAATTTGACACGATCTCCAGCTGCACACATCCCACGAAGGCCGAACCGTCAGAATCCGAGGCGCGCTCGTCAACAGAGGTCGGCAGACCCGAGTTCTGGCTCACTCGAGTCCTACGTACCCCCGACGAGCGACTTGACTACGGGGCCCACGCAGGCCCCGACCCTCTCCCCAAGGTCTCCTCTTGCGACGCCCGAGAGGGGCACAGAAGCAAAGTGCGCGACGCCCAACAGCACCTGCCGTCCAAGACCAAGAGCAGCCGCTGCTGGCCTTAAGTCGGGCCTGTCCCTCTACAGGGGGAATATAAAAAAAATGTAAAAAATAGTCGGGGGACGTTTTTTGAGTATTGTTTGACTATTTGGAAGCATGTTTGAGCATTTTATATTGCGAAGGCCTTACGGCCGGTGCCGCCGACCCTGTTCGCAATGCGCAGCAAGAGGCACGGGCTGTGGGATGGTTTTGGGGAACGGGGAGAAGGACGAGAAGGTGGGGGAGGGAGGTGTCCTATCTGACCCGGGACTTCCCCGGGACTCCCCCGGGACCCCCCCCGGGACCCCCCCTCCCCCCCCGTCGGGGAAGGGAAAGGGAAGGGGCTTCCCTTCGACTCAATTACGACGTTGCTCAAGGTCGGTACGGGGGGGGGGCGTCGTATCTGACCCGGGACTCCCCCGGGACCCCCCCCGGGACCCCCCCTCCCCCCCCCGTCGGGGAAGGGAAAGGGAAGGGGCTTCCTTTCGACTCAATTACGACGTTGCTCAAGGTCGGTTCGGGGGGAGGGCCGTCGTATCTGACCCGGGATCCCCCGGGGACCCCCGTGACCCCCCCTTCCCCCCCCTTGCGGGAAGGGAAAAGGGAAGGGGCTTCCCTTCGAATCAATTACGACGTTGCTGAAGGTCGGTTTGGCTAGCGCGCTTGAGGAGGAGGCCCTGGGAAAGGGCGAGGGGAGCGGGGAGGAGCCCAGGGGAAGAGGGGTACCAGGGAAAGGGAACGACAGAGACGACGATTACAAAGAATGACGGAGATGACGGCTCGAACGGAAAAGCCCCTCACACACGCCGACAGGGTCGGCGGATTTTTCATCGAAAATCCCCCTGTAGGGGGGCACGCCCGACTTAATGCTGGCCAGGGTGCGAGGCGGGGATTTATCCATACCCACCGCCTGGGAACCGACGCCCTGGTGCCCCAGCGGGCGGTGGATATGGATACAGTCGGCCTTGATTGGACAGGACACACGAGAAGACACAAGACCCTTCCGAGGGCGACATCGCCATAGGAGTGTAAAAAGGCACGTGTCGCGAGGCACAGGACACAAAGGTACCCTCGAGCTGGCAAGGTCGACCTTCTAATCCGGGCCGCCTGCATGTCGGCCCCCGGGGGCCCGAATATGTCCACATCCACCGCCTGCCGAGGCTCCGAAAACGGACGCCGCCGCCGCCGCCGCCGCCGCCGTCGCCGTCGCCGTCGCCGTCGCCGTCGCCGTCGTCGTCCGTCGCCGCCGTCGCCGCCGTCGTCGTCGTCGTCGTCCGTCGTCGTCGTCGTCGTCGTCCGTCGTCGTCGTCGTCGTCGC